>JAPMAC010000204.1:0-250000 GCA_028671895.1 Oenanthe sinensis
GTATAGAGCAAGATACTTTCCTAACTCTCATTTTCTTCAGGCCGCAAAAGGTAATGATGTGAGTTTTATTTGGAATGGTATATGGACTGCAAAAGAAGAATTACGAAGGGGGTTCAGGTGGGTGCTAGGGAATGGAGAAAGTATAGTGGTTGCTAGAGATCCGTGGCTTAGAGGAAAGAAAACTTTCTGTGTTGGAAGTAGTATTAGGTATGAAGGCAGGTGTGAGTTGGTGTCTGAGCTTATTCTTCCTAATTCGAGGCAGTGGAATATCAGTTATGTGCAAGAACATTTTGTTGAAGAGGACGCTAGAGCAATTTTAGCTATCAATATTCCTCAACAGGTCAGGCAGGACAGAGTTGTATGGGCTGAATCATCTAATGGAGTTTATACGGCCAGGGCAGGCTATCATTTTTGGTATGATCAGATGTTTGGTATTTCGTCTATTCCTCAAAGTAATGGCCGGAAAAGAATATGGAGGCTGCAGATTCCTCATAAAATGAAGATTTTCATTTGGAGATTTTGTCGTAACAGTGTGCCAATGTGTAGAAGATTGAATGCTAAAGGTGTCACACTTCCTATAAATTGTCCAATGTGTCTACATGACATAGAGCACTTATTACATGTCTTTTTCGACTGTAATTTTACCAGACAGTGTTGGGATCATGTTAATCTGAGTTATGACATGAGGGCTGTAGAGTTTGCTCCAGATTGGTTGCTCAGCAAGGTAAACGATGCATCTTCGGAGGAAGTAGTGAAAGTATGTATTGTGTTGTGGGGGATTTGGTACTGGAGAAACAAAAAGGTCTGGGAAGATAAATCTGTCACTCCAGCATTAGCTATGGATGGAAGTTTCAGTTCAGTTTCTGAATGGCAAAAAGCAAGGAGAAAGAAACCAGGTGCTACTCAAAAGGATGACCTGGGTCAAGTGAACAAAGAATGCAGGTGGTCACCATCAGAGGAGGGTGTGCTGAAATTGAATGTAGACGCGTCTGTTTTTTCGGGTGCAGAAACATTCTCAATTGGCATGGTGCTAAGAGATCACTTGGGCAGTTTTTTAGCAGGTAAGAATCTAAGGTTATTTGCCCCAGTTTCAGTAGTCGAGGCAGAGGTTGTAGGGGTTCGAGAGGCGTTGTCATGGATTAAGGACATGCATCTACGAAGTAAGCGAGTTATGATTGAGACAGACTCGTTACTCACAGT
This sequence comes from Oenanthe sinensis, assembly GCA_028671895.1. NCBI lineage: Eukaryota > Viridiplantae > Streptophyta > Magnoliopsida > Apiales > Apiaceae > Oenanthe > Oenanthe sinensis. The sequence continues at coordinate 1,201 of JAPMAC010000204.1, forward strand.
ACAGGCCATCAAAAATAAGGAGCAGAATTACCTTGAGGTTGGAGCTGTTATTGATGACTGCAAGCTGCAACTTCAACACTTAACGGAGGCCACAATTCACTTTGTTCGGAAACAAGCTAACAAGGTAGCTCATGAGATTGCTAGGATTCCTTGTTTAGCTAATTTCCAAAATTTGTTTACGTCTCCTCCTACATGTTTGTTGGAGACGTTCTTGTTCGATATTCGAAAGTAATGAAAATCTGTTTTTTGTTTAAAAAAAAAGTACATTAGTTGATTACACCACAATCCCTGACATCATATATGATATACAACTGACAAATGCGTATCACATGTAGATACTCAACTCATAAATGCGTATAATATATATTCTAAATACCTATTTCACAAATTTGTATTCAATTCGTTATTTTTAACATTCTTTTCCAAAAATTGTTATTTTCATCTATTATGTATGAAAAAAGTTATTTACCTCCTTCACCCCTTTTATTATATACATAATATTAAATTACATTACTAAAATATAATACTCGTAATAAATTTCTTCATTAGTCATTTTTCAAAAATTACATAAATACTAAAATAAATCTAATATTTTGAGTTCAATAAATTCTAACTGTTATACTGAAAATACCAAATCTTGAATCCAAAGACTAAAGTCCGTTTAGATTATTTTTTTTAAAAAATAATTACAATTTAAATTCAATTAGAGAGAGAAACGTTAAAAATTTTAATTCAAAGTTATTATGTGAATAATTTTATTGTTAATGATAATTTATCAGTTAATTATGTAAAAAACAAAAACAAAAACTATAAATTATACTGAAATTATTTATAAAAATACTTGGTATCAATTTAAATCTCTCACTTCAACTTTAATTAATTTTTTGAATCAATATAGTACAATTTAATTCAGTCCAGTTGAATTTTAATTAGTTGGGAGTTGGCAGTTGGACTCTTCCAGTGAGGCTAATTCAAGAAATTAAAGGCACAAAAATGTTATGGGTGTTGCGAAGTTGTTGATCCATTCACCTAATTATTACTACTGCTATTACTTTCATCTGCTTCTTCCCCAATCTTTTTAAGTACCCATTTTTTCTATTACTTATATCATTACATTGGTGGGATAAAGTTGCAATCTTTATCATTTTTTTAGGGAATCTTGAAATGGGGTTTTTATCTCGTATTTACCTCTCTATTTATAACTGGACTGTCTTTGTTGGATGGTAAATTCTTTGAGTTTTACTGTTGCTTTTGTGTTTTTTTTTTGTTTTAATTTGTATATGTGTGTGTTTGTTTGATGTTTTGTAGGGCTCAAGTTCTTTTTATTGCTGTAAAGACTCTCATTGAATCTGGCCATGAACATGTTTATGATGCAGTTGAAAAGCCTCTGCTGCTTGCTCAATCTGCAGCCTTTTTGGAGGTACATTTGTTCCCCCGTAAAATTGGAATTGTAATTTAGTTGTGTTGATGTTTGTATTGTAATCATGTTTAATGTTAGATTTGTTTAGAATCAAGAGTTATGTAGGTCAAAATGTTGCGGACCAATCTTATTCGGTCACTTCTTGAATTCGTATTACCAGATTTAAATTTACAATCAATCTACGAAACGAATTTTAGTCTGTTAGCTCTAAATTGATAAGTCCAGACTGTAATGGAACTGTACACTTGGATCCTTGTTAAATTGTAGTTAAAGTTTTATGATGCAGTTAAGCACTTCTTCTAATGTAATTTAGTCTGATATCAAAGCTCAAGGAATATCGGAGGGCTGAAGTTTGAACCCCAGTACCTCCTCCTATATTCTCAAATATCTAATTTGGATACTAAGGTTGAATATTGCCCCCAAAATGTGGGCTCTTAGTGATCCACTGTTCAATCCTAAAGAAAATGGGTTTCCGACTGTGTGGAGTGTAAAATACACGATCCAAAGAACAATCAAGTTCAAATGCAGTACACAACAGCACAACACAAGTACTTCATCCTGAGTTTGACTTTACATGCATTCTGGGCGCATAAAGGAAGATCACAACTGTTAACTTATCAACTCACTGGAATCAAAAAACTAAGATTTAGATGACACAATAACCTTGTTTTTGTTATGTAATTGTGTTAATATTAATATTGAATATCTACTTGCAAAATATCATAGATTTATAGAGAGTTGACAATATAGTCTTCAACCAACTGGTTAACATGCTTTTAGCTTGATTGGAACACCTGCAATGTACTATCTCATCTACGGAGCTTGGTATTATCTACAACAAGATGACATTTGGGTGTTATATTTTTATTGACTTTTCCTTCTTGTTTCTCTTTTGGTTCTTTATTCAACAATGACGCGGACAGATACTTCATGGTCTAATCGGTGAGAATACCTTCTGCTAACCATTTTTGCTCTAAAAAACGATACATATTATTATTTCCACTATATTTTAACTCTGTTTTTTTTTCACTCTTTCCCTTTTAACCATTGAAAAGGTTTGGTTAGATCGCCAATCACGGCGACATTGCCACAGATAGGTTCCAGGCTTTATGTAGCATGGGGAATCTTGTATAGTTTTCCTGAGGTAAGAACGGCATACAAGTTTACACATAATATTACAATTTACAAAACAGTTTTTCTTATATTTAAGTTGCTTGCTGGTGACAGGTTCGGACTCATATACTTGTTAGTTCTTTGGTCATTAGCTGGGGGATCTCCGAGGTTAGTCTTGCACATGTGCCATTAATAGATCACCAAGTTGTGGCTAGATTTTCTCATGCACTTTCAGTTGTATAGGTAAACTAGTGATCAGAAGGAATTGTTTTCACAAGAACTGTACACATTGTATCATAATATTTTAAAAGGTAATAGAAATATAGAATATATTATTTTACCTTATAGACAACAGGAGTTGAAATTATAAGTCAATTTAACATGATTTAACTAAAATGTAAATATTATTTGTATTGATCAAACCTTAGTTGAGGCATTGGGTGCAACGGTGCATGCACATCTAAATCACTGCAAATGACCATTACCCAGAGAACAAAAAGAGAGTTGGTGGCAAGCTAGTAATTTCATCTGAAATCACTGTTAAACAAATATATAAGAAACCATAGAATGTCACAATTTCAAGTTGCTTTTATCTTGGTTATGTTTACACGTTAAGAAAAACCAATTTATAATTATTCTTATGATATTCAGGTCATCAGATATTCCTTCTTTGGTACAAAAGAGGCATTTGGCTCGGCTCCTTCCTTCCTCTTATGGCTCAGGTAAAAAACTTACTTTTGCCATCAGATTGGACTTTGGAGATATGTAATTAGGTTTAATTCTGATTAATTATCTGTGCAGGTACAGTGCCTTTCTGTTGTTGTATATAACTGGGATTTCAAGTGAACTTGGTCTGATATACACTGCAATGCCCTACATGAAGGTTAGATTTAAATACCAGATGCACAGTATTACTACACTAATTGTCACACAGAGTTTGAACAACATTATCTTGACGTAGAAGGTTATACAAAATATTCTCTAATTAGATGATAGACATTCTTAGTTCATATTTCTCTTATTAGGTTTTCTAATGAACCATTTAAAGATGAGAAAAAGGACTCAAATAGCGCATAAATGCAGAATAAAATAAAATGGCCCCAAATAGCACAATTCAAAATTAAGGCCCTTTGGGGCACATACAAACAATAGATTAACTTGCGTTTGTGCTGGACCATGAAACTGGTATTGTAAGTTTCAATTGAATTCAAAAGTATGAACCTGACGACATACCCTGCTCCACTTGATGGTACTCTACCAACACTATCAAAAAGACAACAGATGTGATGTATACACTAGCTGGGTAGCAGTGACTAGCATAGCCCTTCCATCACATGCCCTCTGCTTTTCCTTTCTCTACACGTATGTGACACCACCTATGTATTTCTTACTATTAAAACAAAATCGAAAACAAGCTCCTTTTGCGTTTCTAAGCAAGACAGTACTATAATGTGTTTTTGTTAACCTGCATTTTCTAATTTTTTCCTTTTAAACCAGAAAAACGCAAAATAAAATTAAGTGTTTAAGAAACACAAGATAAAGTTGCGTTTTTGAGTGCTACAAAGGGCCATTTTCCTGAATTGTGCTATATAGCTGACCATTTTAATTGAAATTGTGGCAAAAAGGACCAACGCCCTATAAAGCTAAATCTCAGTAAGCCTTTAATAAAGGAAAAAGCATTTCCTTTTAGAAAAGAATTTGAGGTCTGAGAATCTTTAGAATCTTCTAGACTTTCTCATATACCCTTTCTCGTTATTATAGCTGTCATATTTTTCTCATCTAGTTGGATAAGCGACATCATAGAGTTGACTACCAAGTCTTTATTTTCCTTTTGTATCCTGAAACTTGTTTTGATATTTTCAGGTTTCTGACAAGTATTGCATAAGGATGCCTAACAAATGGAATTTCTCGTTTGATTATTTCTCCGCTGCAATTGCAACCCTTGGCTTTTACATCCCAGGCATGACTTAACTCTCATATTGCAAAACTTAACATCTACGCCGAGCCGCTGTTGTTGGCTGTGATTTCACTTCTGTTCATTATCTATAAATATAAGAATCATGCCAATGAAATAAGTAGAATCATAACATGTCATTCTATAAGAAAATAATAAAGTAGAGGAAATATATAAAAGGGCAAAGGTAGCTTGTTCATGGTGGTTTCAAACGTTGAGAAAGTAACTAAGGACTCAAACTACAACTTTTAGATCGTTTGGATTAATATTAGCATCAGTATTGTCTGTATTGGTTACGGGATTACGGCTAAGGTCTGCTACAGGTTATAACTCCACCGTCAGCAGCCACGGAGGTCCTCAGGATTAAGTTGTCTTTTCATTTTCTGTATTAATTATTTGGTTATTAATGACTTCAAAAAGGTAAATAAAGGAAAACAAAATTAAAGGGCTAATTGTTAATTGAAATGAGGGCTATCCAAGAATTTTGACTGTATTATGCTTTTCAGTTGATGGTTTTAAGTCTTTGGTCCAATGGAGTTAATTGCAGACTAGCATAAGCAGGTAGGATTGGGTTTTGAACAAAAAACTTTGAAGTAAATTGCCCAGAAGATAATAGATGTGGTGGGCTAACATTTGCCAGAGAAGTTTAAAAGAGTGACATGTTGGTAAATTTAGGACTGCCAAAACAGTGGCAACTGGCAAAAGACCTAATTCTGCATTTCTGATGTATTCCGTCTCTCTAATTTTTTGTTTGGTTTTTACCTTTTCTGGTTCAACTTCTCCTGATGATTATTAATGTAGATCCAATGCATCATCCTGCAGGCAGCCCCTACTTGTACAGCTATATGCTCACCCAAAGGAAGAAGGCTTTATCAAAAACAAAAAGGGAGTAAATCACAAAGAATTCTATTTGAAATCTGAACACAAATAATTTCTATGTTGTTCCATCTCGAAGTGATTGTAATCAATTCTGTTGTATGTGCCCTAGGCTAGTACTTATAACTTTGGTCCCCCGTTTGCCAAGAAATTGAGGCTAATTGATACACTTCCTTTAAACAAGTAATTCTGTAGCTATTATGGTGCCTTGTGCCTGGTTTTGGGGCGTAATGCTATATAATTAATCCAAACTATCTTTCTGGTGCAAGTGAACACTTGATGATATTTTAGTACTTTTGTATACGTAGTTAAGATGCCTCGTCTTTTCTGCAATTGTGAATATATGACGAAAATAGTTTGTTGGAATAAGTAGGATTGTTTTAGAAGTAGGGTAGGGATCATTATGTGCAAGAGGCGAACCCCAGTCAAACCAACGTAAGATTTGCTCAAAGCTTTCTATAGGTGACATTGATTTGCATCTAGTAGAGCCACATTAATCGTTTGTTGCTAAACCTGCATTTAGTTTGCTGTAATTTACGTGAGCTTGAGCAATTGTAATGTGGAATTTCACATTATTTTCAATATGTTAACAGCCTCTAAAACTCCAGAGATTTGAGATCAATCAACACATGCTGTATACTGTAGGATGCCAACAATTATGGAAAATGATTTAACATTCCCATGTAACGAAGATCCAAATTTCATCTAGGGGCGAGAGAGAAAATTGAAAATGTACGCAAAACTGAAAATGCATGCGTAGAACACTTGGAGGGAGGGTGATTAGGTGTTTTAGGTTAAGTACTGTATTTTAAAACTTCTACCGAATAACAGCTCTGGGTGATTAGATGTTTTAGAATAAGTATTGTAAAACTTTTGTTTTTAGTACACTTCACGTGCCAGCTAAAATGACTTGTTGAGTTAATTAACATATATATATATATATATATATATATATATATATATATATATATATATATATATATATTAAGATAAAGGTTTATCGGGACGTGTCAGGTATTGGATTCGATTCTGGCGAGATTTCTTAAAACATATACTTATTTGTAATATATATAAAGGTAATTTTAGTAACGGTTGATAATAAATCTACTTTGGTCAAGATATCATCAACATCCGTAAAGCAGCCAGCCGCATGCTTTGGATGAAGATTGTATAGTTTGGAAAGGGGTTTTATGTAACATCACACATCGAATCGAATAGAATAAATATGTTTGGGCCCTTTACAAGAAAAAATCAACAATTAATGTATATCAAATTGCTAGGTTTTTTAGGCTGACCTGTGATGGATTGTTGAGTCCGATATGCATTAAGTTGTGGGTTTGAATTGTTATAAATGTTATCAGAGTCATACCCGACTGGAAGTGATAAGGCAATGCTCGGATTCCGTAAATTTGTCTGTGAACTTGACAAGAACGTCGATCGAATAAGATGGGGTGTCAAATTGCTAGCTCTGTATGTTTGAGCCCTTTAACAGGATAAGTCAACAGATAATGTATATCAAATTGATAACTAATGTATACCAAATTGCTAGCTCTTTTGGGTTGATCTGTTGTGGTCCGATATGTGTTAAATTGTGAATATGGGTTGTTATATTTTAAATGATAAAAAGAAAAAAAGATTTTATTATCACAAGAATTTACTCTTAGGCTTTTTTTTCCTTTGGAAAGCTATACTCTTATGAAGTTTTAGATTTTTCGTAAAGTAGAGGGAAATATAATTGAATGTATTATTAATCACTTTAGTATAAAAATTATAGGATATACATATATATTCAAGTTCAAAGAGAATTTTAATTAATAGTTTTTCGATACAAGGTCACAGACTTAATAAAAAAATTGTTAATATAAAAAGAGACACAGAGAAATTAATTTTTCAAATAAAAAGCACGAAATTTGTTTAGTATAGGTTGTAGAGCACTGAAACTGCTTTAAATTAAGCTAATAGCATAAATTTATATTAATAAATCCATAAAATTCTTTAACAATATAGATATAAGCCTGCCAAACATGCATGTTAACGACTCTATTTTTACACGAGTCTACTATTCAAACTTGTTCATGGATATCTCCAATTCACAAGCTTAATCACGAGTCAGCTAATCGAGATTGTTTGTGAGTTTTCAAGTCAAGTTTCATTGCTGCCTTGCTTGAAAATCGAGCATCAAAAGCGTGTTAAACTCTTTTATTAACCACAACCGAATCCAAGTGAGAGTAATCGTCGCATCCCGAGCTGCTCAATAAGCGCATCAGCTCATTTACAACCCTAACCAATGTCACCGTCTCTTACTATGGGCACACAACTGTGAGCCGAGAAAAAAATATAGACTTATTTTTTTGTGACCGAGTATATTGCCTTGTTCATCAACAAATGTAACAAACTCTAAGCAAACAACACATCTACAGAAACACAATGCCGGTTCAAGAATAGGTGTAACAACTCAAGAACACTGAAAACGGGCAGAATCAGGTCTAACAATAATAAAGATATAAAAGTCTACTCTTGATTCTTGAATTTTATCTTCTTCTCTAGTTCTGGTATACGAAATCCAAAGAATTATTCTTCTTCAGTGGCACTAGCAGCACTTAAATCAACGCTAAGGTCCAGATCCTGTACAATGATCATGTCAGGTTAAGAAATTAGTACATCTAGTTTACATTTAAATTAGAATTACTTGACTTTCATCCATTGTGCTACTTACCAATTTAGAGAAGAGTGAAACTATATATTATGGATGGAAATGTAAAAGAGAAATTTTTATCGAAATTTATCATACTTTTGACAATCAAGTCACTTGGAGCTATGTATTCTGTGATATAGAATTAGATTTAATTGGTGTGTGTTTCAATACATTTACAAAATTGCTTGGAATCCATTTTGTTGTGTAGTTGAACTTTTCCTGAAGAACAATGTGGAATTTGTCCATAAAAGTTTGCAAAGCAACCGTCTATTACACTAGCACTTTTCTCTGATATATTTGGTAAGCACATTCTCTACATTGTTTCTTACCATTTTAAGATATAAAAGTTTCTAGAGTAAAGTCTTGCATCCTGCCATGAATGTGGCAGTCACGGATATAGTGCTGCAGGAATGCTGTGTATTTAAGGACTATACTGACTACTTCAGGGGAAAAGTACAAGAAAATGTTCAACCACAAAATAAAACATATCTTGTCACAAAAACCTTGCCAGCCCTAATATATAGAACAAATAAACAGGAAAGGAATACCTTTCCGGTTATTCTCTTGTACATTGCAATCACATCTTCTACCGTGGACTCAAAGTGTGTTGTTGCATCATAACTCTGAAATTTATGCCAACAAAAAAAATCATTTTGATGAAATTAATCTAACGAGAAGAAAATAAGAAATATAAGGTGTTGATTCGTTATTTTCCAATACTTCGATCGAGCTTACTAGAACATGAATATGAAGGTGATAATAAAAAGTTACTAAAGTACAATGCACATAAGAAAAATGATAATAATATTGATCCTCAATGTGGTACAGTTCTTATTCTTGAAGATTATGGCTTAAGATATTATTTTCACTTGTTAATCGATGTCAACAGTAGAATCTACTCCAAAGGTCAGGCTAGAAAATCAAGGCATCTGTGAGAAGATAATGTTGTGCTTGGTTGGAATGAATAAAATTGGAGGAAATGGAATGAAATTTGAAATATGATATTGGATAAATGTTCAAAATTTACATTCCTGACGACCTAAACTAGAGTTCAAACCTCCAATTTGAGCAAGAATGCTCCATTCCCTACCGTACTCATTTTCTTCAGAATTCTCATCATTGAAAATTTGCATGTACTCATTTTTTTCAGATCTATCCTCCAACCTCCATTGTTTCCTTTATTTTCATTCAATTCTATTTGTTCCCCCCAACCAAGCACAACATAAGTGTCTGATATATACAGGCATATGGAGCACAAGTGAAATTTTATGCATTTGTCACAGGGTTAACGAAGTTTGAAACCCGCAAACATGTAAAGTATCTATAATTGATAAAATTCTAGATATGCTTACTGTAGATATGAAGCAGTTATCAGATGCATTCAGGTTAGTGGGCTCGTATCTGTCAAATGTCTCAAAAAATATTTCTTCTACAGATCCAAGGAGATCTATGCCAGGCTTCAGTTCAGCTTCAGGCTTATCTGTTTCCACCTCTGTTGTGACGAAAGCAATGTATTTGCCTTTTGGAACTACATTGTGAGAATAAGAGCAGCAAAATAGGTACCTGATATAGAAGAAGTCTTTGGCATTGATCAAATTTCACTTCATATATCAAGACAGTCAACGTCACATATTTTAGTTTTTTCCATAGATAATCCTTTGTATACAGACCTGATTTTTCTAATGAAATGTGCTCTGACTAATTCTTTTCTTCATCTTATTAGTGTTAAATTTTTAAGTGAAGGCAACACACTCTATGCTTTACAGGGCAAGTCTAAGTGTCACTGAACCAGAGATCTAGTTAATGCAGATAGAGGTTTAAATCCTACACACAGAGTGAAGATACAGAGTTTTCATAGGCTAGAATACAGGTTCTACTTAGTGCAGACTACCAATAGATATTCAAATGCTTACTAGATGTATTACACTACTCATTTGCCATCATATATTCCTATATATGAGTTTTCATTTGGTAAATCTTAGGGGTTTCTAATTATAAAAATTGTAAAGGTTCATGAGGGAAAACTAGAATCCTGTTGAGGATAGTGAGCTGATCAAACAATCACATTTGCATGAGTATTTTGTACAGTCATGCTCACACGTACTGCAGATCAGATTGATCTTCCAAAAATGACTGGCATACTTACATGTCCGATTTTCGTTTAACTTGTTTTTGTGGTAGAATAATCTGGACTGAGTGAGCATCTCCTGTGTTTGGTATGGGATGATTCATCAAACATATAGCACGAGCCACTTTTCCAACCTTTTTTACCTGGTGCAAAAATTTGGGGTTGGTAACTCATGATAGTTAAAGCTAGTTAAAAACAACTGATTATAGAATAAGCACTTCACCTTGTCAGGTAAATAAGAAGGATCACAGACTACTTTTTTGCATTTAGCAGTTTCTCCTTCAGAAGTCACACCAATGGCCTTTCCATCACTGCCAAACTCTACCTAATCATTTATAGCATCAAAATGGCATTAGGAAATGTCAAGCTACTTAACAAAAAAAAAATAAAAAATGTCAAGCTACAGTATATAATTTCTCAGTAAATAAAAGTGTGAGGCCTACACCAAACACAAATGCACGTAACATAATCCTAGTCAATGACAAGCTAGGAAGCGGGGATACTTCACCCCACTGAAGAACTGCGTATGCCGTACATCCTCCTTGGAGGCTGCGCCGGAGATGGAAGCCATGATTTATCAAGATGATTCACTTTAGCTATTATGTTTAATATTATGTCTTTCAATTATTAAGGATGATGAAATATATGTATATATATCCCCCACTCGAATCCCCATATTATTAGATTTGCCGAATTCTTGAATCCCTGTACCGCGCACCCCCTCACCCACACTCATACTTCCTACTTCCTAGATGACAAGTGTTGCATATTAAAGTGTCTGCACAACACTCGCCATAAATAGAAAGCAACAGCTACATGGTACTGTCAGAGCTGTACACAGTATTACCTTGCATCCAGGCTTGTTAAGCATATATGTGCCACCATATACGGCACTCAGACGAGCGAATCCCTGAGATTAATTAGTAATTACAAATCAAAGTCAAAATTGCTTTATTATGAGCAAAACATCAGCATGTTCTTAACAATGAAATTTTTTACCTGCGGCAATTCTCCTAGCCCATACAGAGGATAAATATAAGGGGATCCTCCTTGAAATCGAGCCAAAGACTCTGCATACATCTTTTGCAAATAAAAGAGGATTGTAATTATCTAAGTAAATACTTAATCTAATCATTATTTAGTAGAGAAGAGTATATGAAACAGAAGAAAATGGGAGAAGGATTTAAGATAATATACCTTAACTTTTTTTACAAAATCTATGGCAGGCTGATCCAAGTAACTATCATCCGTATAAAGTGCCAGTGCATGCCCAATGAAGTCAACTGTATTTTCATCTAGCCCGTACTTCCTACATTAAAAATGAATTGTCAAAAACATATGAATTGCACACAGTTGAAATACTTTAGAGACTGATAGTTACACAATTAATGCACGCTTAATTGTTCATAAGTAAAATAAAGGTAGCACCAAACCAGGTTGGATTAAGAAAATTCTTCTAGTAAAGATTGATGTTCCCCATAAAGTTTTTTTTTAGTATAGCTTATATAAGCTAACAAGTAGTATCTATTCTTTAATAAACCTCGGGGTGCTAGAATCAGTTGAACTTCTTGTTTAAGTAGAATCTTAGTAGACCATTACAGTTCCCACAACATTATAGTATTATACCCCACAGGTGGGAAACAATATTACTTTTAAATGAACCGGATTAAAGTTAAATAGAACAGTTTATGCAACGGAAAGTGCAAGTGGGCAACAACAAACAAGAGGAAAATGAACCGATGAAAAAATGAAGGGTAATGTTTACATGCACAAGTCAATATATGCAAACATATTTAACTAGATAATAAGGAAACGAGACATTACGAAATCACAGTTTTTGCTGTAACTGTGTTAAGATCCATCCCTTCATGTGTTTTTGGATCATTTTCCTTGTAGTCTTGTACATATACAAAGAACTTCCTTGCACGCCGCTTCTCGAACAATCCCATTAGTGGTGATTTCAGTGCTTCCACATCATTAGATGGTACTTTGTAAATCTAAAAATAAGGATAACAGAACTGTCGTTGGTGGTTTCCAGAAGACCTAGTTAGAACTTCTATGCTAAATATAAACTGAAAGTTGCATTGAAATTTTAATAGGAATCACACCTTGCTTTTGTTGTACACAAAACTACCATCTACAGCCTTAAAATTTAAATATTTTGTGACACTGGTGCGGATGAGAACACGAACCAATGCACCATTAGCCATCATGAACTATCAGAAACCAAAAACAACATGTTAACAAAGAAATTATTAGATTTAACACTGGCTTTTAACTATATAAAATCGAATCTTTACTATAATAGATGATTTGGCATTCTGTAGCTCGAAATCGTGTTTTATAACTTTTCAGTAGGATCCATTGGGACTAAATATTAATGTCTAAAATATAAGGTAAAAATAAAATTGCTCTCGATTCATCTAATGCAATACTACAACGCGAAGACTAACCGCAACAATCTGAATACCTTGGGGATCATATCAACATTGTAATCTCTGCTTGCACCCAATGTTTCAGGAGGTGTCTCGCTGCTACCTCTAAATCGCTTCCATAGCTACAAACCACATTCTGAAACCACTTAATACCACATTGCAAAAACGATACACACTTTAACAAACAGAAAGTAAAGTAATTACAAACGTACCTGGTTTAGATTAAGTGAAGTTGATTCTCCACCATAGTAATCATTTCTGTCCATGTGGAGTACCTGCAACCAAACCAATTGAGTTAGTAACAAATATATTCAGAAGAATGACAGAAATTAGAAATATATTGGCAACAATTAACCACTACAAGGAGTACAGGGCATTAATGATCATGATCCCTTTAGCAACTTCGGCTAACAAAGAAGAGTTACCTGTTATGGTGGTCCACCGCAGTGATGGAGGCATAAATATTTTTTGGGGTCGGAAGACCATCAAAAAACTAAGTTCCAACCAATATTAAGAGTTCATATTAGCAAGACAAAATTTCTTAAAAATGAGAAACCTGTAATATCTATTTTTAAAAAAATGTCACCTAAATACAAATTATATTGCTAGCAACATCTATTAAGAACACTAGTAACAAATACACATAACACCACCATTCATTTACTAGATATATTTAAAAGAGTCACCGAATCATGTAGTCCACTACAAGGAGTACAGTGCACTAACGATCATGATCCCTTCAGTTTTTTCTCCTAGCAAAGAAGAATTAAGTAATCGTTATGATGGTCCACAACAGTGATGGCAGAAATATTTTTGAAGGGGTCCGAAGAGGTGAAGACCATCTTAAAATAAGTTCCAGCCAAAATTAAGAGTTAATTTAGCGAGAAAATTACTTGAATATAAGAAATTATAACATCTATTCCAAAAACTAATGTCACGTGAAATACAAATTATATTACTAGTAACATCTAATAAGGAAACTAATGCCACCGACTCACTGGTAGTACAATTTCGTTATACTTCTCCTTATGGGCGCAGTTATCAATAGCTAAATCATAGTTAGCAATTTTCGCTATGGAGCAACCTCTACCAGATTTGTCTATTCCTGTCAATCATTTTTATCTATTTCAGTTTGTGTACATACACATTGTATACATATTCAAGAGTTCAAAATTAAACATGCGATATTCACAGACTCTGCTTAACCCCTTGGATCCGTCTATAGGTCTACTCTAGCGATCCTTGGTAAGATTGTGTGGGACACAAAATTAAAAATGCAATATAATTTAAGAGTGATCGAACACGAATAAAAGTTCAAAGTATAATTCGCATGCACGTATGTAGCGCTCCAATCCATGCAATGATCAGAACATGAAATGTTCAAAATAACAAATACATGGACAAAAAAAATGAAGTAGAAAACTAAAGTAAACAATAAATCTACACTAGAGTATAAAATAAATACTTTGAGACCCTCAACAGAGAGGAGGCCGCTGAGAATGCATTCCTTGAGACCCGTGCCTAAAACTATGACATCGTACTCTTCATCCATTGCTTTTTAACCCACTCTTCCTCTAACACACACACGAGATAGATGATATGTAAGAAGGGTGGGTCTAATATGGAGAAAAATGTGTGTAGGTTTTGTATATCTATCTATATCAAGCATGGAACCTGCTGACAGAGGGAGATTTACACGCCTTTCTCTCATCCTATTCTCACGCCCGAACTAGTCTTACCAGCCCCTTTTTTCAGGGCTTAACCGTTCCGATTGCAATACTGCATGTACTTTTTTATAATTTTATTTTATTTTCAAAATATTCTCTCTTTTTTTACTTGATGCAGGGCTGTAAATAGTCATTTCGTGTTGAGCGTGAAAAAAGTTTAATTTATAAATTAATTGAATATAAATAAAATTTTAAAGTTCGATTTATAAATGAATTAAATTTTAAACACAACGTAATTTGGCTCATGGCTCAAAAATCTGTGAACAAATTAGATAATAATATTTATAAACATTGTTATATAATTTGTGAATAATAGTCACGAACAAGTCCATCAAAATAATTCTGTGAATAATATATGAACACGGTAGTCATATATAATTATTGTCTGTTAAGCGTGAGCGAAGTAGGGTAGAGGATGGATCGGTTTGGTGCGGTTTTAGAAAATCGCAATTGTAATCGAATCATCAGTTTTAGTTTTAATTTTAAAAATGTGGGTTCAGTTTTTATCGGTACAAAATCGAATGAAAATAAAATGAAATAAAAATATATTATAATTAAAATAATAATTTTTTAATAAATACGAAACATTCTATCGAATAATATTTATAATAAACAAAAAAAATAAAACTTAAAAGTACATAGCTATTTAGCCACGTGAAAAAACTTATACGAGAGGCTGTTTGGTGATTATACTCGGCCACGCATGATACACTCAGAAATTTCATTACCAAGAAAAAACAGAATGCCATAATGTTATATAATGTCAGTACGTTCTCATGTGTATGTTGATTAAGTTATTCATTTAGACTCTTAGCATTTGCAGAGGCTAGAGAGCATAGAGTCCGGATAGTCCATAATGTTTTTTAGGTCCAACAATTAGTGTTGGCTCAAGACGTTTTTTAGTCCAAATTAATATATAATTATATATATATATATATATATTAATTTAAGTTTTATATAAATTATATATAATAAATTTATTTATTTTAATTACCGGTTCGGTTTGATTTTTTTTCAGTTCGGTTTTAACCTATAATTGAAACCGCTCATGAAACGGTTCAGTTTTTTATTTTCAGCTTCGGTTTTGTACGGATCGGTTTTTATCGATTTTCACCGCTTTCGATTATGTTTCGGTTTTTTCTCAGCCCTAGTGCAAAAGAGCCCCATCTGAAAAATCGAAAGACCCTAATATTTAAATTCAAAATATTATACAGATGTATTACAATTAAAAAAAAAAATCTTAATTTAGAAAAAGACCCATCATGTCTCTTAATATGATTTTACTTTGTATTTTAGTGTCACTTAATGTTGTTTAATAATAACAATTACTATAAAGGAAGTTTTAAAAATTAATTTTAGAAAATATAAAACATAAAATTAAATATTTTAAATTGTATCCACCATGTAATATACATATATAATATTTATAAATAATATATAATTACTATGCATTAATATAATATACTACGTGCTACATAGTTACATTTCTGAACGATGACACTCAAGAGTACATACAACGGCCTTTCTGAACGTTGACACTTAAGGGTACATACGGACCCATTTGACTAAACTTACTTCTGAAAAATAAAAATAAGTGTTTACTTCTGGAAAAAAAGTATATATTTACTTATTTCTGAAATACATACTAAGAACTAAGAAAAAAAAATACACTTTACCCTACCATTTTTTGAAAATAAGGATTCATTTTCATAATTTAATGGGGACCAAACACCACCACACTATGGGGATCTTCAGATTAGAATGAGAAAAATTGCGTTTTGTAGTTTCCTTGCAACATTTTCATTAGTTAATATATATATATATGTATGTATATATATATATATATATATATATATATATATATATATATATATATATATATGTAATATGCATTCGGGCTAGCATTGTTGTTGTCATCGCACAAATTAAAAGCTACTATCCATTTTCTCAGTCCAACCATAGAATTTACACAAACAAACATAATGCTTATATAGCAAAGTGGGATATGAAATATATCGAGTCAAACTAGACAACACTCGTCTCTTGTCTTCTCCCTTGATAGCTCCTTCACCCACTTTAGTAGTTTAACCTGCAAGAAAATGAAAGGAAACAATAATTGAGGTCAAGAATCATTACAATCCCAAGGGGCGGTTGGCGCTCAAAATTCATGCTTCAGTATAAGATTTGACAAGATTTGACATGTACTTTCTTGATGGGTTAATGGTTATACAATGTTAAAAATGGTCAAGTAACTAGAAACCTAGATTTGCTACCACTGACAAGTGAAAACTTACCCCAACTTGAGGGATGTATCTGAGCTTTCATAATCTTGTGGAGGGCCAGTAGAGTTGGTTACAGACTCACAGGATGGGCCGTCCTCATGGATTATGGTTTCCGCATCAGCTGGGATTAGCTTTCCCCCTTTAGAGATCTCCATCACCTTTTTTTAGAAACAATTAACATCATGGTTCTCATTAGCAGAAGTTGAAGCAAAACTAAATGTTATGCATGAACAGAAAGCACTAAAATATGAAAGAGAGGAAATTTGAAGATAGAGATGAAGACAACTTTCACATGTTGTCTTAGTCGATTGTTTTCTTCCATTAGTTGGATGCCCTGCATATGTTTTTAAAAAATATCAGGAAAAAGCAGAGGAGATGTAACTGTGTACTACACTACACATTTCATGTTTTATGCCAACCTTTTGTTGTAGAGACTCAATCTCAGTCATAATCTTTTCACCCTAAGGAAAGAATAGTGATAAAGAGATTATTAGTTTGTTTTTAAAAAAGAGAGAATTTAGTACAGTGGGTGTTGAAATGCATGATCATATTGTTCCAGACATTAATAAATATGGATACATACCTTTTTCTTTATCACACGACTTAATCCTGATTCAAGAGATTTCTCTAGCTGCTGCAATTCTTCTATATTCATACCTTGGAGATCTTCTCCCCTCATCTGCCTGTTATAATAATATTGGGTCAAAGTGTAAAACTATCCACCTTTATCATTATAAACAATGATATAGTTAGAATTACCTCAGTTGACGGCTTTTCCCTGCCACTTCCTTGTTTAATATGGAGTGCTCACTCTCCACTAGCTGCATCATGATATTCTAATTTTCTAAGATTGTGTTGGAGTTTCAAAACGTTAATATATATTATTATCCTGAAACATTTTAGATCCCCTAGATTGCAAATTTGCACAAACTAACTCGCTAAACTATCAGCTACAACACAGGTCCACCTGATCTTCATGGAAAGCAACATGATGTACTGTGCTACTTATGGCGATCTATAGAGTAATCTTGTATGTGGTATATTTAGTCCAAGTAATTAAATGTCTTTCTTTACTGTATTTCAATTGTATTAAAGATCGAGTTAAGAAATTGCAAAAGGGTTACCTGCAGCTCAAGAGATGGGTGTTCCATCTTTCCGAGATTTTTCGAGTGCAAACTATGCCTTTCAAGTATGTCATTCATGCTGTTGGAGATGCGGTGTAAATAACACAAGGTTACATGGCATGTCAGTAAGGAAATTATTTTTGCAATACGTTCTTAAAAACAAAATCGGAACAACTACTTAAATCTATATATGATATATTTGATATTAACACAAGTACCGGAATACCACTTCTCAGCCTACAGTATATAAATCACATACAGAAGGAGAGCAATAGTATACTCATGTTAAAAAACATGCTTAATTTGCACATTCAGTATCATGTTGCACTACTCTTGCTTGAGTTCCAGCTTTCTTAATTACAAAATCATCTATGACCTGAGTTTGCTGGTAAGTAATCCTTAGGATACAACCTGACTAGATATGGTACTGGGGGTATGTACACCTTCATATACTTCCAAGTTCCAACTGTACTAATTTGTTCTGCAATTGATTACTCAAAGAATACCTCTTCTCTCACAAGTATTACTTTTACCTACCTAATAAGAAATGACATCTACAGCTTTAGCCACCTTCGAAAAAAGCAATCAATTATGTACTAGGAGTCTAGGACAGATCAATCTTCATTCCAAAATGATTTCAATTTTTACTAGAATATAAACACACATTAGTATGTTAGGTGACTAAACTAAAGATTACCATAAAAAGATCTGAGTCCAAGACATTCATGCTGTATTATTTATTAGCTCGAGAGAGAAATAAAAACGTCCCCCTAATAGTTTTACATACCATAACAGTGCTGCTTGAAGCTAAGTATACTGTTTCACAAGATTATCAAAGCAAAGACTACATTTACATAGTTAATAACAAGCCATAGAGATCCACACAAGTATAATTATCACACAAGAATACTGTACATGATATTATATAACAGCAAGACAGATATCAATACTCTTTTTCTAGCTAATCTTTTACAATTCAGCAACAACTTAACTTTGTTTAAAATAGTTTTTTATATAAAATATACCAATATATTCACAAACATGTTATGTGTGCACTTGTTGAGAGGGGGGGGGGGGGGGGAGAGAGAGAGAGAGAGAGAGAGAGAGAGAGAGAGAGAGAGAACCTGGAGCTGGAGTACTGAAAGAGCTTGCCAGTGGAGGAGAAGATGATGAGGGCAACATCAGCATCACAAAGAACAGAAAGCTCTTCAGCTTTCTTGAAAATCCCTCTTCTCCTCTTAGAAAAGGTCACCTGTCTAGCAGTAGTGTTATCAATCTTCTTGATCTGAATCTTTTCTCTAGCCATGAATCAATCTTTTGCTACACACAAATTAACAAACCCTAGATGTAACTATATAATAAGATATAAAACCAGAAAGAGAAGAGAACAAACCAGCATATAATGAAATGCAACCACACTATTATTATATTCAACACAACCAAGTCACTAACTTTCCAAATATAGATATTCTATGTAAGAAGAGAAATAATTATATAAAAAGTATAGAATTAAGAGAAAGATGGCAGCATTTTTTGCCAAATTAAGGGACAATACAAAACTCACACATATATACAAGAGAGAGGAAGGAAAAAAAGTTGGATAAGACACCTTTTTTTAGATCAAGAATAACCAAGCAAGAGGCTCCCAAGAAAACTAAAACCCCACCCGCATCTTAAAGACACAAGTATTAGACCACTTTTATTTTATTATGTTATGAAATAACAACGGAACAAGTAAGAGAGAATCTTTATTTACTAGTATTACTATTACTTGCATACTGTTTTGGTGTCTGGGCTATGTTGGAATGGGAAAGTGTGTGTGTCCAGTTGTCCACTTTTTTTTCTTTGTTTATTGTTTACATATTATTTCCTTTTGATTTTTTAAATACTTAAATTCTTAATTCTTTTAAAAAAAAATTGAATATTTTACAAATCGAAAAATGTTTATGATGTATTTTTTATTAGTAATGGATAACTAATAAAAATACTTGTTACAAATTTAGTTCCATTAAATATATAATATATGCACCGTTTATGTTGTTGAGTTTTCCAAATCATTTTTACCGGAAATCTGCACCCATTTTTTATGGAATGGATATGAGAAAAATATTTTTATTTTTGATATCCTTCTTTTATTTTTTTGAATAATTAGAATGTTTTCCTTCAATAATAATAATAATAATATCAAGGCTTTAGTATCTTGCGTGTAAAAATTGAAGATGAGGTAATGGTAACAAGTATCGTTAGGTATCCAAAAATATTTTTAATTTTTTTATTAGATAATACGGTACAATTAATGACACATTTTGATTCGTGTATATATATATAATATATACCATGTCTTATATTATTATTTAAAAAATTATTAATTATATACATGACGTATAATATTTGGAAAAAAAATTAAGAAAAATTTGAGTTCTCTAACATTTGCCGTGGGTAATTATGATTTGGACAATTAAAAGAATAAAAAAGTTGAGCTTCTTAGAGTGAAGCAGCCTCTTGTTTTGGTTTTGTCAGTTTGTTGTGTTTTATTGCTGTATATGGTTTAATACATTCGGATCTCTATGGAATGGAGATATATGTGACAATACATATAATTGGGACCTGCATAATTAAAACAACTGGAGGGAATTTTGTTGATAGAGTTCATAATTTCTTTCCAATTGAGTAAATATTTTGACAGTGAAATGAAAATGTGAGCATTGTTGCTATTTTCATATTTCTCCTTTCAAGCATGCATTCAAAGTGAAATTGATGCCACACAACTATGTACTAACTGCTACGTAGGTAGAAGTAATTGAACATAGAAATTATTTGTGATTTCTGAATTCCGATAGACATGGCAAATTTCTAACGCAGACATACATTTCTTTTTAATAATTTAATTTTTAGTTACTTTTATATTATTTGTTTAATTTAATTAGTAATATAAATATTATTACTTTAATAATCTGGGCGTGTTTGTTTTATTTAATAAATAATTATAAATTGAAAAGAAAAATATATATTTTTTAATTTATAAATAATTTATTATACAATATAATAAACATGATGTAGACAAATGAAACAGAGAAAAAACAAAGATTTTATTTTGACTTTTATGATAAATAAAAATATGCGGACAGATATAGAGTCCGTTTGGGATTACTTAAAATAAGTTACTTTTAACTTAATGGAGGTGTTTTTAACTTAATGGAGAAAGTAAAGTTTTTTACTTTAAGTTGAATGAATGTGTTTGGGTAATGGAACTTAAAGTTAAATGGGGGGTTTAATAATTTTGACTTTAAGTGAAATTTGACTTTAAAAAATTTTAAATTCATATTATTTATACTTTACAAGAGTCATGGAAGCAAAAAAAAAAAAAAAACGAAAAGTCAAAAAGTCATAAGCAAAAGTACCTTTTAGGTACTTTTTACTTAATGAAACTTTTCTCCTAAAAGCTAGCTTAAAACCGGAGTACACAAACACGTCAAAAGCTCCTAGAAGTCATTTTTTACTTAAAGCCATGTTACACAAACATGTTCATAATAATATGTTAAAAATCCATTTAGCTATGAGCAGGTGTCGTTTTGGTTTATAATATAATAATAAAAGATTTCATACTACAGTAAATTTACACTAATTGTCTTATCTTGTGCTTAAACATGTCAAAGTAATTAATCTGTATTATTGCTTTTGCCCAAAAGAAAGTGGATATTGCTTTTCTCCTTCGGATTAAAGTAAAATAAACACTTCATAATTAACCTGCTCCTAGTGATATGACAGTGACATCTCTTTCTGACAACTAAATACAGATGAGGCCATACTGTATTCAACTACTTGTCGCTTCAAATAATTTTGTTTTCTAATTTTGTACTGCAGTGTACTCCCTCCTCTCGATACTTTTCCTATTTTCCTTTTATGACAATACAAATAACTTTTCTTATTTACATTTTGGGTCATAAAAAATAAATAAATTTATACATATATATTTATAACTTTATACATATATATTAACACCCATTAAAAAAATTAAACAAAGACACTCAAGCTCCCTACTTACTCCCATTATAATCCTTACTTTATTTTCTCTCATTCATCTCTTTTCTCTGGTTCCTCTATTATTCAACTGTCTTTTGTTTTAATTTATCAAAAACATGAGTTTCCATTATGGGTTTTCAGATTCCGATGATGAATTTGCTAATACGGTTGATTACGCTTACTCTGATCCCGATGACTGTGACAAATGTGTTTGTTGTGATGGAAAACACACTTATAGTTGTGAATATGTTCAATTCAGAACTCATTTTCTGAATCATTGGACAAATCGAAAGTTACGGTGGAAAGACCCATGGTTATTAAAGAACCCAAGGTTGAATATGATGCTCTTTCGTCCCCTATTTCTTCAGATCCAGTTCAAGTGTCCCCCGTTATTGCTCCAGACGATCGATGACTCTGACGATGACATTGAGGCTGATTCAGAAGATGCTGCTCTCGTATCTAATTATAAATCTAGCTAAGTTAATTGGAGATATTTTTAATTAAATATTTGTTGTTAATTGGGGATATTTTTAAGTAAATATTTGTTGTTAATTGGGAATATTTTTAAGTAATTATTTGTGTTGTAATATGATGCATATACTTTGATATATGATGAATGGATGCTTGTGTGTGCTTAGTGATTGTAGATGTTGTCGATGATACTTAGGGACAGTCTGAGATCAAGTACTTATATAGACATTAAAGTTGTTTAAATTACATGTACTGCTTATAGTCAAGTTTACTTTTAATACATGTCATTAAAACACAAAATGTTGCCTGGTTGTTCAAAAGCCACATGAGTACTTGCATCCTTGAGTCACAACTGAGTTTTGACCTTTTTTGTGATGATGAGCATTTGTTGATGAGTACTTGCATCCTTGAGTCACAACTGAGTTTTGACTTTTTTTGTGATGATGAGCATTTGTTGGTGTTTGTTGTTGATGTGCATATCTCCGTCTGCTGGCTGATTTAAATTAAAAAGGAATTCACAATCTGCTGGTTCATTGAGATCAAAAGGGAAAGTATAATTCATTTATGAACAAACAGGGCAAAACAATAATGATGCAGATCGCGAGATTATTTTTCAATTTATAGTTTCATAAAGTTTTGTTATATAAATGTGAGATTTTAGCGTAATCCTTGTATATGTAATCTCAAGTTTTGATTGATTGTTTAAAATTAATCTTGTAAGCTGATTGGTTGAGAATAATAGTAGCGGATTGAACGCATACTTATTAAACAAATACTTCACTTCCCAATGTAAGAAATTTAACTCTTAATTTTCTTAAAACCCGCGTCATTCACCAAACCAGAAAAGAATAAAAAGACAAAGGGAGTATCAAATTAAAATAACATACATTTATTGTCACCTTCTTTCCCTTTTTTCTTTTTAAAAATACCTAATTAGATAATTTAATGGTCTCAACTGTCCAGCCCAATATATAAAGAGAAAAAGTCCACCGTCCTCTTTCCATCCCTAAATCAAAAAATAAAGCTTCAAAGCGACACTATCTATTAGGGGTGAGTATTCGGTTTTAACCGAACCGAACCGAATTTTAATTCGGTTAACCGAAACCGAAATTCCAGAAAAATCAAAACCGAAAACCGAACCGAAATAAATTCGGTTTTTAACCGAACCGAAATATTTATTTCGGTTATTACCGAAAACCGAAATATTAAACCGAATTTTAAAATCAATTCAAAATATAAAAAGCTTTTTTGAAGAAAAAAATAATAATATTACCACACAAACTTATCACACACGACTCACTTCACCAACCCCAACACAAATCTCAACTACCTCATTTTTCACATAACTGACCCCGTTTGGGGTAACTTAAAATTAAAATAAGTAGCTTATTTTAATTTTTTTTATACATATTTTCAATTTTTTTATAGATAAATATTTATTTAAGAATTTTAAAACCAAATATGATTTTCAAAATTGAAAATAAGTTACTTATTTTCAGAAAAAGTACATACATACTTAATTTTTCTGGAAATAAGCACTTATTTCCAGATTATAAGTTAAGCCAAACGGGCACAAAGTAAACCCTAATTCTCTAAACTACAAATCACAACTTACCTCATATTATATTATATATTATGTTTTATTACATATTATATATATTCGGGTTTTTTCGGTTAACCGCGGTTAACCGTGGTTAAAAACCGAAAAACCGAAAAGCCGAATTTCAGGAAAAATTAAAACCGAAAACCGAACCGAAATTTTAATTTGGGTTAACCGAACCGAAAATATTTCGGTTATTCGGTTCGGTTTTCGGTTAACCGGACCGGATACTCACCCCTACTATCTATAGGTCACTAGGTATGATTATCGGGTGAAAATGAAAAAGGAGGAGGTAAATAAAAAACTATAAATGAAATTTATGAAAAAAGAAAAATTGTAAAGCAAAATATTAAATACAGACGAGTGAGTAAAAATTGTAATAAAAAAAATAGAAAAATGGCATTTCTTTTATAAATATTGGGTTCTAGTTTAAATTTATTTGGAATAGAATTAAGAAAAAAGCAAAAATTATAAAAATATTTTTTTAAAATATATGTATAAATTTTGTTTTATTCTCCCTAATTTAATTTCATCCAAATGAAAACAATCCACATTATTCATTACATTTAATTATTACCATAAATTAAATTTATTTTAAACACAGTTATTCATTATAAATAATACATCCTCTTATTAAATTTAACAAATTTTAAATTATTTTTATTTTATATTATTATAACTAATCAATTTAATTAATGCACTTAAAAAATCGGATATAGTTCTAAGAAAACATGCATGTTGCATAAACGGGTGATACACATTTTTATATGAAAAAATCAAACTGTTTAAATTATTACTAAACAGAAACGATTTGAGCAGTTTTGGTGTCTGTTTGGTTGTATGCAGAAATTGATTTTTTATATAAATGTTGTTTTTAATGTTTAAAATTAATAAAAGTTGTAAAAAGTTATTTAATTGTTTATATAAAAATTTAAATTCATAAAAAAATAAATAATTATGAGTGGATAAACAACTCACATATTTTATAAATATTCAAAATCATTCCTTAATTTTATACAACTAATCAATTAGATTAGAGAATAAGGAACTTAAAAATGATCTTAGGCAATCTTTATTGAGATAATTATGTTATTGTGATATGCACAAGTTTTGTACATATTATTCATATCATAATTATCAAAATACAATTATTTTATTCATTATGTCATATAAAGTTATCTAAGAACAATTTTAGTTTTCTTATTCTTATTAGATTAATGCATATGTAATTTTCAAGAACGTAGTGTTAGAGATTGTGGTGTAATCAACTAGTGTACTTAGTTTAAGTTTAATAAGTTAAGTAAAACATACTGTCATATAATCATTGATAATATACTTAGTAGTCACTTGTAAACAGTACATTTGAAAGTATTAGTTAGGTGACAATACATTGGAAAGTTACTGTTTTGTATAAAAAAAATAAAAATGAGTCATGTAGTAGAAGTTCACTAAGTGTTCATGCATAACATGATTCAAAACTCAGACAACAAGTTTTCAAGTACTCAAGCCTATGACAGTACATTACAAGTGACAGCACAATTGGAACAGACGACATCAACTATTCTATTAACAATACAACAACTATTCCATTGACAGTAAACTTGGCGGATAATGAAGATTTGAAGACAACAAGTATTACTGACAACATCTATTCCATTGACAGTAAACTTGGCGGAGAATGAAGATTTGAAGACAACAAGTTTCACTGACAACAACTTTGGCAGACAATATGTTTCATGGACTATCAAGCTTGACAACAAAGTATGCGGATCCGAAGATACTATCACCAGAGGGAAGATAAAAGTTGACAGTAAAATTTTAGTGAAGCTGACAGTCTGTTTCAGGTAGCAGACTAGATAGTGAAAATACAAGGAATGGTTTTGACATTACTATCTAATCTGTCAAGTCTAATACTGCAATTTATAATTCAAGCAAAAGGTAAAGCATGCTTAAAGAGTAAAAGATTTCTGCATATCTCAGAGCTGTTTTATCTACAAATGGAATGAAGACAAATTTGAATGGAAAAAGAATAGTTTCTATTTCAAGTTTTGTTCTAAGAAAAAGGGAAAGTACACTTGTAAGTGAGATATGTGTTTCAATATAAATACACATATCTCACAAGTACTTTATCTTATACATCTGAGCTAGAATTTTTTGAAGTATAGAAATATTAACAAACTCATTATTATTGTATCTATCGAAACTAGAATTATTTTCCAGACAGAATAATTTTTGAAGTTTAAGCACTCTATCATTTTATCTGCTTAGTTTATTTACATCACTAACTCGTTAATTATAATTCTTGTTGTTGTTAGCCAGAATCCTTAATAATTATTCAAGTTGGATTCAAACTCCTTTCTGCAACATTCATCTTAACTAACAACTGGTATCAGAGTAGGAGGTTTAACATATCTAACATGAAAAGATCCAAGATGAGTGCACATAAAGTAAGCAACATAAAAATACCCACCTTTGATAAAGAACATTACAATCTTTAGAAAAGAAAAATATTGTTGTTCATAAAAACAACCCACCCACTTTATCATGATATTTTGGAAAATGATCATTTTATCCCATATGTACTTGAAACCACAGTGGAAGGTGAGACAATACATACCCACTGGGTTCCTAAAAAGGTTTCAGAGTACAATTATATAAAAAAAGAAAAAGTATCTTTGGATGATTGTTTATAGTTCATAATTATTGAAGCACTTGACGATGTTATGTACAACAACATTATCAGTTGCACAAGTACCAAAAAAATATGGGAAACCATTAATATACTATGTGAAGGAACATAAGAGGTAAAAGATAACCAAAGACAAATCCCGGTGTCTCAGTATGAGGCTTTTATGGCCAAGTCAAATGAAGGGTTGACTGAGATATTTGAGAGGTTCAATATATTGATAAATGACTTGCAGCTGCATGGAAAGTTTTATGACAAGAAGGAAGTAAACATGAAATTCATGTTGACACTTCCTGACCATCTGGAGCACAAGGTTACTGCCATAAGAGAAGGAATGGTTTTATCAAAAGTTTCTGTTGAAACATTATATGGCATTCTTAAAACCTATGAGCTAGAGTTGTTACAAAAGAGAGTTATTCAACTGGTCAAAGAGGGAAGATGGCCAACACCTCAAATGCTCTGGTGACTCAGGATCCAAAAATGTTGCAGTTTTAAGAACCCCAATATCAATAACAGATCAAGATTGAAGAGACCACTGATGAGGATGATAGTATCACTCTTGAACTCAAGGATAGTGGTGAAGATGAGTTCTACACCCTGGATGAACTGGACAATATGGAAAACAAAACCATGGCCTACATGGCAAGAAAGTTCTCAAACCTTAGGTTCAAGAAGAACATGTCTTTCAAACCCAAATCTCAAAGCTCCAATTTCAACAAAGGAAACACATCAAAATCTGGAGAAAGTGGCAAAGGTGGATATAAGACATGAATGGTGAACAAATCAAAGATAAGATGCTACAACTGTAGTGAGATGAGGCATTTTATAACTG
Organism: Oenanthe sinensis; assembly: GCA_028671895.1. NCBI lineage: Eukaryota > Viridiplantae > Streptophyta > Magnoliopsida > Apiales > Apiaceae > Oenanthe > Oenanthe sinensis. The sequence continues at coordinate 28,567 of JAPMAC010000204.1, forward strand.
AATGCAAAAAGCCAAAGCAAGTGAGAAGAAATGACAATGACTATGAGGAACTCAAGGAAAAGTATGATGCCTTGCTCAAGAAGTAACAAGGTAGGACATTTGTAGCTGAAGACAAATGCTGGGAAAAATCTGATGATGAAGAGGAAGAAGAATATGAAAACCTAGCTCTAATGGCAAACTCTAGAGAAGAGTCACCTCCTTCATCAAGACATGTATCTTTTCTTACTACTATTGATATGACTGCATCTCAGTACAAGAAATTTGTTGAAAGTTTAAGTTCTTAAATCTTTAATATCCATACAAGTATGCTAGATGCTAATGAAGAGATTGTTAAACTGACAAATGCTAATGAATTATTAAAATACAAAAATGAAGAACTAGAACTAAGACAGAATGCTTTTGAGTCCTTACAGCAAGAAAATGAATTTCTAAAGAATAAGGTAGTTTGTGCTTCTTAGATTGATGAGTTTCTTAGAAAATAGATAAGTGAAAATGAACTTAAAATCAAAGCCTACAAAAATTCTTCTTCATTGTTAAAATCTTACCATGCTGATAATACTGAAAATCAAAAGGTAGGTATAGGGTTTAATTATGAGAAGAAAAATGGCAAGAAACATGTGGTAGAGGAGGACACTATTCTAGACAAACTTACTATCATACCCTCTATACTTAAGAATGTCAAGAAGCCAATGTTTTAAAAGGCTGAATTTGAATTTGATGATGAATCTTTAATTCTTAAGCAAATTCTAAATGATGAGGACAATGCTACTGTTACATAAAACCCTAGGTCAAAAGATACTGTCAAACTCCCGAAGACAATTAATTTTGACCTTGACAGTACTCAGGATCTAGAAGATACCGTCAATACTAGCAAGACAGCAAGTTCATAAGTTGTTGTCGAGATAGTAAGATTAAAACATACTGTCAAGATAGTCTCATCTAAACCTACTGTTAACACTAGTAAGACATTAACATCTAAACCTACTATCCTGAAGACCAAGAAGAACAAGAATGGAAAGTTGGGACTAAATAAGAAAAATGATTACAGTTATATTCCTAATGCTCCAAGGAAATTGTGTAACAACTGTGAGTCTTCTAGTCATTTAACTCATGCATGTACCAAGAGTAAGTCTGAAGTAAAATATGCCATATCTATTAATGAAAACTTGCATAGTACTCCCTTGTTAGATAGACAAGTATCTCATTGTGAAAATTTTGATTGCATGCCTTGTAAATTAAATATGTTGAGAATCTGCTAGAACATGCCTATTGCTTCCAATGATGTATGCTTACATAAGTTAGTCAAAACTGAGAAGGCAAAGACTCTAAGCCCTCCTAAAGCTAGGATGGGCAAGCCACCTAGAAACAAGAACCCAAAACCAAGTATCAAATCTAAATGGGTGGCTACATGAGTCATACTAAAAGCTGATGAAAGAAAACCAACTAATCCTACCTTAAACTATGATTTGGCTAAGCCAAATGGACCCAATGAGAGTTGTGTACCAAAAGCAACTTGAAAAATTTACATTGCTGGGCAATAGGAAAAATAAAAGAATCACGTGGATCATTGACAATGGATGCTCAGGACACATGACTGCCATAAAGCCCTACTATCATAATTCAAGGAAATGGCTGACCAATGTGTAACCTTCGGTGACAACAACATTGGTTTCAGAATGAGATATAGCATACTAGAAATTGGTAACTTGAAGATTGAGAAAATTGCTCTAGTGAATGGTTTGAAGCACAATCTATTGAATGTTACTCAATTTTGTGAGAAAGGTTTCAAAGTTGAGTTTGATCAAGACAGATGCTTAATTGTCAACAAGAAGACATGAGAAGAAGCTCTTCAAGGAGTAAGGAAAGGAAGCCAATTCATTGCTGACCTTGACTCAGTAAGAAATGATAAAATCTATTATTTCTACAACAAAGCTTCATCTTCTGAAAGCTGGCTGTGGCACAAGAAGCTTTCTCATTTGAATTTCAAAGCAATGAATTATCTGATGAAGAGAGAATTGGTAAAAGGCCTTCCTTAACTTGAATTCTGTCAAGAAGGATTGTTTCAGGATTGTCAAAAAGGGAAACTAAGGAGAGCTACTCACAAAAGCACTCCTAGTAGTTCAATGAGTGAAGCTTTTCAACTTATTCATTTGGACTTATTTGGTCCTGTGAATGTGCATTCACTGGCAAAGAAAAGATATGTCCTTGTAATGGTTAATGACTTTTCAAGATACACATGGGTGAGGTTCCTGACAACCAAGGATGAAGCTGCACAAAAGATTATTGATCTAGTAAAAGTCATTGACAAGAATCCTAAGTTCAAAGTCAAATTCTTAAGAAGTGACAATGATACTGAATTTTAAAATAGTATCATGAATGGCTTCTGTAAAGACAATGACATCATTCAATAATTCTCTGCACCAAGGACACCTCAACAAAATGGTGTTGTAGAAAGGAAAAACAGAACTCTCATTGAGGCTGCAAGAACCATGTTGAGTGAAGCAAAACTTTCTACTCATTTATGGGGTGAAGCTATTAATACAGCCTGTTATACTCAAAATAGGACAATTGTCAACAAGGCTTTTGGAAAAACACCCTATGAGTTTCTAACTGGAAGGAAACCTACTGTCAAGTACTTTCATGTGTTTGGAAGCAAATGCTATATCATGAAAGATTCAATAGAGTTCAAAGGGAAATTTGATACTAAAGCTTATGAAGGGATATTCATGGACTATGGTATTGATAGAACAACATACATAGTCTATATCATTGATCACAAAGTTATTGATGAAAGTGTGAATGCCACCTTTGATGAAACCAAGTTTCCTGGTGTTGAAGGTAGTCAAGAATCAGAGTCCTTAGTTTTTGAGAATCAAGGCTATTTGGAAGATGTTAATGATGAATAATCACCAAGAGTTGAACACACAATTTCTGGTCCAACTAAGGTTCCTAATAAATCTGTAGAGAATGAAGGAATTGCTCAAATAATAGATTACTCTGAGAATGTTCCCATGGATAGTGGACTTGAACAAATTGATGTTGTCAATAGTGCAAGAACAAATGATGTTGTTAATCAACAGAATGTAGAAGATTCTAGAGAAACTAAGTGGAACAAGGATCACACTAATGATTTAATTATTGGTAATCCAGGAACAAGAGTAAAGACTAGAATAAATGTAACCAATGAATGCATGTACTCCTGCTTCATGTCTCAAGTTGAGCCTAAAACTCTAAATAAAGCCATTCTTGATCTAGATTGGATTAATGCAATGCAAGAAGAACTCAACCAGTTTGAAAGAAGTTGTGTTTAGAAATTGGTGCCTAGACCAAAGAATAAGTTTGTAATTGGTACTAAGTGGGTATTCAGAAATAAGATGGATGACAGTGGAGTTGTCACAAGAAATAAAGCAAGGCTGGTAGCCAAAGGGTAACTGTCAACATGAGGGAATTGATTATGATGAAACATTTTCCCCTATTGCCAGACTTGAAGCCATAAGAATTTTTTTAGCTTTTGCTGCATTCAACAACTTCAAGGTTTTTCAAATGGATGTAAAAAGTGATTTCCTAAATGGAGAACTAGAAGAAGAAGTTTATGTTGAACAACCCCCAGGCTTTAAAGATTCAAAGATGCAAAAATTTGTGTACAGGTTACTCAAAGCATTGCATGGTCTGAAGCAAGCCCCAAGGACCAGGTATGACATCCCCTCTAAGTTTCTCCTTGAGAACAATTTTACAAGAGAGGTTGTGGATAAGACTCTGTTCTACAAAAAATATGGAAATGATATCATACTAGTCCAAATCTATGTGGATGATATCATATTTGGATCAATAAATGAAGAACCGTGCAAAGAATTTTCTAAGTTAATGCAGAACAAATATGAGATACATATGATGGGTGAATGAGTATTCTTTCTTGGACTTCAGGTCTATCAAAATAAAGATGGAATATTCATTTGCCAAACTAAATATGTCAAAGATCTTTTGAAGAGATTTGATATGGAAGACTCATCACCTGCAAAGACTCCAACCTCAACAGCAACTCAACTAGACAAGGATTCAAAAGGAAATAAGGTGGATAATAAGATGTATAGATGAATGATTGGCTCTCTCCTCTATCTAACTACTAGCAGGCCTGTCATCATGTTTACTACTGTTCTGTGTGCAAGATTTCAGTCTGATCCAAAAGAGTCACATTTGATGAAAGTTAAAAGAATCTTTAGATACTTGAAAGGCACTTAAGATTTAGGCCTTTGGTATCCTAAAAAATCTGGTTTTGACTTGGCTACTCAGATTCAGACTATGCTGGATGTAGAATTGACAGAAAAAGTACAACAGGAAGCTGTCAGTTTCTGGGAGAAAGATTGGTTTCATGGTTTAGCAAGAAGCAGCAATTTATGTCTAATTCAACTGTTGAGGCTAATACATTGCAACTGATAATTGTTGTGCTGTTACTTTAGATGAAGAATCAATTGTTGGACTATGGCTTGACATTGCAAGGGATCCCTATTTTTTGTGACAACACTAGTGTAATAGCCATTTCTGTAAATCCTGTTCAACACTCCAAGATTAAGCACATTGACATCAGACATCATTTCATTATAGAGTATCTAGAGCAAGGCATAATCAAGCTAATATATGTGTCCACTGAGAAATAACTTGCAGGTATTTTCACCAAATCATTGGATGAAAAGTCATTCAACAGGCTAATGAGTGAATTGGGTATGTTAAATTTATCATGTTAATATATTTCTGTAACAAGTTGATTTAGTGATAAAATAATGTTAGTTAACTGAAATTCACTGTGAATTAATGGCCTGTTAAGGTGTTTTGATTTTTATCACAGTAGAAATACATGATGAAATTTTACTGAGAGGTTAACTAATTTATTTTTAATAATTTAACTCATCTGGTGTTAATAAAAAGTACTATCAAGTGCTTGACAATATATTTTATCTATATTATCATATTGTGATAAGTTATTGTCAATCACTTAAAGCAGTCTTGATAGTATAGTATGTTGGACTGAAACTTACTGTCAATATTCATTGACAATATATTTTTCTAAAATCCCTGCATAATATACTGTCAACGGTTAATTAGGGTTATTGAGTTATTTATTTATTCTCTAACTACTAATGTTACTGTCAAGAGTGTTTGTGATTTCTAGCACATGAGTCACTGTCAAAAGGGAATGGATTGAGCATACAACTGTCAATTTAATCGATTAAAATTCTTTCTTGACAGTTTCTTTTTCATTTATTATAAATATAAACAGTAAAATCACTCTCACTCTTTACTTCTTCTAAAAATCTTCTACTCTCAAAATCTCTAAACCTTCTACTCTCTCTCTACAACTCAGTTTGTTTCGTTCTCTTTTCTAGCCAAATTTCTTAATCCTTAACCTTTTTACAACCATGTCTGGACCTCAAATCGTTTGTAATCTTGCCCAAACCAATATCACTACCATGGCTATGGTGGGTAAAGCTGGAGAAGCATTTAAATCTTTTATTGGATTCATGAACAACTCCTTTCTGTCTTATGCATTAATGAAGAGCCCATTGTTAAAAATCCTGAGATTGTCGCAGATCTGGACCTCTGCTACATGTGAGGGGGAGCAGCAGAAGCCTGCTAGTGATGCTCAGTTAGCCAAATTCTTCAGCATGATTGAGTATATTGGACCCAAGACAAGCCTAAACTCAAACGAATGGTATCCATCAGGGGGAATTGATAAGAAGTACCTTGTTAAAGAGTGGAGCATGATAATTGATGCTATCACTCGAGCCATGTCAAGCAAAATCAGCGACTGAAATGAAGTCTCGACCTACATCAAGAAGATTGTGCACTCTATGGTGCATAATTACAGAATCGACATTGGAAAGATCTTGATACCTCTCTTCAAGCTGGTACTAGGCAAGAAGAAAAACAGAAAGCCGATAATATACTATCCTAGATTCTTTATGCTTATTATTAATTCTGTTGTAGGCATAATTAATTTAGATAATATACAATATATGGAGTCCTCCACTTTAAAGAAAAATACGCACTCCATACTTTCCAGCAAACCCCTCAATTCTGAGTTGGGTCTGTTTATTACTGACCATATGAGGTCTATAATAAACTTACTCAATTTAAGAATTGTAGGAAATTTTTCTGTATTTTCTTTGAGTGATGAGAATGGAGTTGACCTCTCCATTCTTAACCCACACTCATAACCTTTCAAGTCTGTTAGAGACTCTAGATAATCTAGGGTTGTCAGCCAAGAGCCTGCTTCCTCTCAACAGGATCAGATTTCTAAAAAGAATAGATCCTCAACCTCTAGGTTAGAAATAGTGTCTAAAGTTGTTGAGGGAGTAATTGCATATAGTGCAATTAAAAGGGCACCATCTGTGTCCTCTTAAAAGGGCACATAACTTCAAAGGGAAATTAGCTCCTTACTAGGTGTCTCCTCTCAACAGGAAGCACCTATTGAACTTGGTCAGTCTCCCATGGCAACCTGTACAAAGTTTGCACCCTATGTTGAACTCACTCAAAACGAGCCTCCACTTATAGATACACATTTCAATATGATGCATCTCATTTTGATTTGGGGGAGCAACCTACCATAAAGTCTCTCTTTGGCAGTACACAAGAACCTTTCACTCAATGGGTGGAAGAAACTATCACTCTATTGGGCCAGGATGATGTTACAACATTTGCTGCTGTTAATGACACAGTTACTATCAACACCCCTATTGACAATAACTTTAAAGCTAAAAATGTTGTCAACTCTTCTCACCCTAACAGTAACTCTCAAGGATCTGAAGCACATCAAGATAATGATTCATCTCCTATCTCCTCAATCCTAAAGGTAAATTTTAAAACAAAAGTGCAAGGTGTACATGCTCAGTCCTTTGCACATAGAGTGAGTGAAAGTGTGAAAAAGAATAAGAGTAAAAGAAAAGAGAGAAGTGAGCAAGAAAAATTAGAGAGGCAAGGAAAGACCCTGGTAAAACGAGAGGGCCTTGAGCATAGCCATAATATAAAAGAGAGCACCGAAAAATCTAGGGCACTATGCCCTGAGAGTAAGACTGTGAGGGATGATGAGATCATCCATAAAAAACCAGAGTGTATGAGCACCCCAACAGTCCCTGGTTCTAAACAAGCTGATGAAAGGTTGAAATCCCTTTCAAGGAAAGTTTTTAAATTGTGTAAGCATGTGGCCACTGTGGGGAGGAATCAAGTCAAGCTGGTAGCCAAGATGGAGCAATTTGAAAAATGTATGAATGATGGCTTCCAGGCTATATTTGCTCAATTGAAGGAGATGAAGACTCAATTGATAATCCTTGCAGCTGCCAACTCAACTAAGGGGGAGAAGGTTGGTGATGGTGAAGTGTTTGTTGCTAAGAAGATTGAGAAAGTTGACAGGAGTGATAATGAGACTCATGATGCATCTCAGGGGGAGGAGAACCAATTACATTGCTGTCCAATGTGGCTATTGAGATGGCTAAGAAGCTTGGAGGGAATAAGATGGAGAAAGGAATTGTGATCAGAGAGGGTGTTGTGAAGGCCCATGTTCATGTAGTTGGGAAAGGAAAGGAGAAATTATTCAAGGATGATGTTGATGATTTTATTGTTGAATAGAAGGAGGACTTGAATGATTAAGAAGCATATCTGCTAATGGTGGATGAAAATGAGAACAACAGAGTGTTTCAGGATGCTAGCTTCAATGATACAATTAATGCTCTAAGAAACTCTTCCAACAGAGATCCCAAGAAATTTTCTGAAGCCATGAGAGAGTCAATAGTTGGAGCTGCTGTCATGGTGTCAAAGAGTAACAAATGGGTGATCTCTGTTAGGACTGAAGGAGGTTTCAGTTGGTATATCAGCATGTGATACTTGAATAGGCAGGAGATTGCAGTAATTGAAGCCATAAAGCTAAAAATCAAGATAGACAAGTCTTGGCTCAATGAAAATTTGAAGAGAATACTGTAGAGAATGGTAGTTGAAAAACTACCTGAGGTTACTGTTAATCCTCTTTGTATCAAGATTTGCAGCTCAAAAAATGAGAAGTATAGATCAATGAACTTGGACATGATCAGTTTGTGCAGACCTAGATCTGTAAATGAGGCTTTCAACTACTTCAACCAGCTACCAAGAATTGAAGATAGAAGTGAAGTAATAAGGGTGTTGGATGAGGAATTAAGGAGGCTGAAAGAGAAGAAAACAAAGAAGACTGATGTTAGGAATGCAAACATTGATGGCTGTCAGAGAATACAAATCAGAGTTTACACTGCTGACATCATCAGAGTTTAAGGAGCTGTCGGTCAAATTTTTTTCTATCAGAGAATACTCAATCAGAGTTTACTCTAACAGAGAATGCTCTATCAGAGAATAACAACCGACAGAGTTTAACAAATCAGAGTTTGTCAGGAAGCAATTCAAATTAGAGTTTGAATATGATAGTAAGAAGGAATCCTAATTCAAGTTTATTTCCTTATTTAAAGTTGTTCTATTTCTAATATGATTTATAATTGAATTGTAACTGTGTCTATATAAACCCAGACATAGGTTAACATTCGAATATCTGTCAAGTCTTATTTTTCATAACCTAGCAGCTCTTGAGAATAAAGTATTTCTGAAGAGATTTTTGTATTCTTTTCAATATTATCAATTCAATTCTGTGATTCTTTTTACATACTTGTGTTTTTGATTAATTTTCTGGTACTATTACATTCAACCCCCTTCTGTAATAGAATACTTATCTGGGTAAACAAGTGGTATCAGAGCAAGCAGTTCAAATTCAACCGTTAGATCATAAAAATCATGTCTGGAAACAAGTATGGGAGCATAAGAATTCATATCTTGAAGAAAGTTGAGTACCCTACATGGAGGGTGAAGATGTTGATGTTCTTAGAAGCAACAGACCCTGATTATTTGGACATGATCAATGAAGGCCAGTATCTTCCAAAAAAACTGGTGCCTGTAACTGTTGTGGAAGGAAGACAAGTCCCTGAACACTACACTCTTAAAGACAAAAAGGAGTGGACAAATGAGGAAAAATAAGAAGTCCTCACAAATGCCAAGGTAAGAAACATATTGCATAACAGTTTTGACTCTGTAATGTCCAATAGGGTAATAGCATGCAAGACAACAAAAGAGATCTGGGATGCATTAGAAGTTCAATTCCAAGGAACCAGGGAAATCAAGAAAAATAAGAGATCTGTACTTATACAAGAGTATGAATATTTTGAGGCTAAACAGAATGAGTCTCTCACATATATTTATGATAGATTTTTAACTCTGTTGAACAACTTAGCTCTGATAGATAAAGTATATGATAATGAAGATTCTAACACCAAGTTTCTAAGGGCTCTTCCAGAAGAATGGGATCTACAAACATCTTTAATTAGAGATAGAGTTGATTTAGATGAGAAGTCTTTAGATGGGGTCTATGGAAAATTGAAAATTCATGACCTGGAGTTATAATAAAGAAGAAACAGGAAGAGCAACAAGACAAGATCTATTGCTTTGAATGTTGAAGCCAAGATTGAAGAACCAAAAGAAAAGGTGCTTAAGGCCTCAACAAGGAAAGGGAAAGAAGTAGTGATCCAAGAAAGCAGTGAATCAGAGTTTGAAACAAACTCTGAAGCAAACTCTGATGATTCCACAGACTCTGATATGATGGAGATGGTTGATATGATTGTTAAGGGCTTCAAAAAAATGAAATACAGAAAGTATAAGAAGTAAGCAAATTTTCAGAAGAAGCAGGAGAGTCAGAAAAGAAAGAAAGGTTCAAGAAAAGAGAAGATAGAGATGGGAAATCAAAGACTGTTGACAAGTCAAAGATTAAGTGTTACAAATGTAATAAGATGGGGCACTTTGCTACTGAATACAGAAGTAAGGAATCAGAGAAGGCTTTAATCATATCAAAGAAGGATTGAATGAATTCTTCAGATTCTGAACAGGAAACAAATTATGCACTCATGGCAAACACTGATGCTCTAAACTCTGATAAGGTACCCGAATCTGTCTTTAACTTTCAGACTGATAATATCTGTGAAGTAAAGTCTTTTCTTAGATCTTTGCATGTTAGTTTTAAATCACAGACTCTAGAAAATGAGAGATTAAAATCTGAGATACAAACTCTGACTGCTAGGAATAACATGCTTGAATCTGAAAATACTGATATGTTAAACATAAAGAAAGACTTTGATAATGTTATTCACATTAAAACTCAATTAGAAATTCAAGTTGAATATCTAAGATCAGAAATAACAAAAGAAAAAGAAACTTTCAGAGTTTGGACAAACTCTGGAAAAAGAGTCCAACAAATGCTGACTAATAAGAATTGGAATTCTGCTTTAGGTTATGAATCAGACAAAGATACACATACTAAATCACACATAAAAGGAATATTGAATAAACCTGTGAATTTTGTTAGAGCTAGTAATGACAAGAAAACTTCTAATGAATGCTCTAAAAATAATAGTGTGCTAGAAAATAAAAAGGTGAATATAAGGTTACTTTCTCAGAAGTAACTTAAGGAAAAGTTGAAGGCAGTCACCAATAAAGAGAAACCTAAAAAAGTTAAAAGAAATAGGAATGACAAAGTTGGAATTACTAAGGAGAATAACTACATGAATATTCCTGATGATCCTAGGAAATCATGTTTTACTTGTGGTAATTCAAATCACCTTGCAAATAAAAGAAAAAGAAGGAACCTGAAAGACCAAGTTTTGAGGCTAGAAAACAAACTAGATATAATCCCTGTTTTCATTGTGGTAGTATGATACATTCAATTTATACTTGCAAAGAATATCACATTTTGTATTATAGTTTTTGTGAACCACAACCTCAAATAAATATTTCTCCAAAACATACTGTCAAGCAAATATATGTGATAAAGTCTGATAAAAGGAGTGTAAACTCTGACAGTACAAACTCTGTGAATGTAAATTCTACTCATATAAACTCTGTTAACACATACTCTGATAAAAGTACTTCTACTGTAAAAGTTAACAAGTTTTTTTTAAAAAGGACCCAAACTAGTTTGGGTCCCCAAATCTACTAATTAATTTGCATTTACTGATTGCAGGGAAACATGAAAAACATTCTAGTGATTGATAGTGGATGTTCTGCACATATGTCTGGAAATAAATCCTTGCTTTCAGAGTTTGAGGAGAAGGTTGGCTCAACAGTATCTTATGGAGATGGCAACATAGGAAGAACACTGGGATATGGAAATATTATGATTGGAAATGTCATCAATGAAGGTGTAGCTCTGGTTGTAGGACTCAAACATAATCTGCTAAGTGTGAGTCAAATGACAGACATAGGTTATTCTGTGGAATTTCATGGAACTCACTATGAAGTGAAAAGAAAGAAAAATGGAAAAGTAGTTCTTATTGGTCACAGAAATAATAATTTATTTGAAGCTAACTTGGATGTTAATTCTGATGGTCCCTTAACTTGCCTACTTGGAAAAGCATCATCTTTGCAAAGCTGGAATTGGCACAAAAAGCCGTGTCACTTGAATTTTGGAAACATAAATGAATTAGTGAAAAAGGATCTAGTTAGAGGTCTTCCAAAAGTTTAATTTCATCATGATGGACTTTGTGATTCATGTCAAAAGGCCAAACAAAAGAAAACATCTTTCAAGAGCAAAACTAAAAATTCAATTGATCAGCCTTTTCATCTATTGCATCTTGATTTATTTGGTTCTGTCAACATAATGTCATCTTGATTTATTTGGAAAGAAGAAATTTACTCTAGCGATAGTTGATGATTATACTAGATTTACCTGGGTGTACTTTTTGCATAAGAAGGATGAAACTGCAGAGATAATTTTTGATCATATTGTAATGATTGAGAATGGATCAACACACAATGTAAAGAATCTAAGGAGTGACAATGGAACAGAGTTTAAGAACTCTGCAATGGAGGAATTCTGCTTAACAAAAGGTATTATTCAAAAATTCTCAGCACCTGGCACACCTCAACAAAATGGTGTAGTTGAAAGAAAGAACAGAACACTAATTGAAGCTGCCAAAACAATGCTAGAAGGGGCAAAACTACCTACTTACTTTTGGGCAGAAGCTGTAAATACTACATGCATTACTCAGAATTGTTCTTTAATAAACAAACATGAAATGACTCCATATGAATCTTTGAAGGGAAGAAAGCCAAATGTTAAGTACTTTCATATCTTTGGAAGCAAGTGTTTTATTCTCAAAATACATCCTGAACAATTGAAGAAGTTTGAACTTAAAGCAGTTGAAGGAATTTTTGTTGGTTATGCAACAACTTCTAAAACCTCTTTAAGGGCATTTAAATTATTCAACTTGAGGACAAAGACAGTCATGGAATCAATTAATATTTCTTTTGATAAAGGAAAGATAACTGGATTACATGATAATGATGCACATGAATCTCTGAGATTTGAGAATGAACTGCAGAAAATAAACTCTGTTGAGCTAAACTCTGATGAGTCAAACACTGTTCAACCAAACTCTGGTGAGGTAAACTCTGATTCTTTAAACTATGATTCAGAAATGATTGAAATAGAAATTAAAGATTCTGCACATGTTGAGGGGGAGCAACATCAATCAAATATTGACATTGGAGATCAAAACACAAATATAGAAATATCAGAGTCTGACCAAACTCTGAACAACCCAAACTCTGAACCCCTTAACTATGATCAATCAAACTCTGAGACCTCAATCTCTGATAATTCAAACTCTAAGTACATAAACTCTGAGACATCAAACACTGATGGAAGCACATCTTCAAGGGGAGGATCAACATTTACAGAAGAATCATTTTATGAAGGCACAAATCATGGGGGAGCATCAAGTTCTAGAAATCTTCCACATCCAAGAAAGTGGACAAAAGATCACACACCTGATTTAATTATCGGTGATCTAGAAAGTGAAGTAAAGACAAGAAAAGCTACTCAGAATGAATGTCTATTTTATAGTTTTCTTTCTCAAATAGAACCATTGAAGGTTGAAGATACTTTGAAGGATGCATATTGGGTTACTACAATGCATGAAGAATTGAATGAGTTTGAAAGGAATGAAGTTTGGACCCTAGTTTCAAGGCCAAAGAACAGATCTATTGTTGGCACAAATGGATATTCAGGAAAAAGACAGACTCTGATGGAATCATTACAAGAAGCAAAGCAAGACTGGTAGCCAAAGGTTATTCTCAACATGAAGGGATTGATTATGATGAAACCAATGCACTTGTAAATAGACTTGAGGCAATCAGAATTTTTCTTGCTTATGCTGCACATAAGAAATTCAAGGTCTACCAAATGGATGTGAAAAGTACATTTTTAAATGGTGAACTTGAAGAAGAAGTTTATGTTGAGCAACCACATGGCTTTGTCAATCCAAAATATCCAAATCATGTCTACAGACTGGATAAAGCCTTATATGAACTCAAACAAGCACTAAGGGCCTGATATGAAACTTTGGCTCTATTTTTACTTGAAAGTGGTTTCACTAGAGGTACAATTGATAAAACCTTGTTTTATAGAACTCAATGTAAGGATTTATTATTGGTGCAAATATATGTTGATGATATTATATTTGGTTCCACTAATGAGAAGCTCCGTGCAAGATTTTCAAAGTCAATGCAGTCCAGGTATCAAATGAGCATAATGGGAGAATTGAGTTATTTTCTAGGTTTACAAGTAAAACAGACCGATGAAGGTATTTTCATTAATCAGTCTAAATATACAAAGAATCTACTCACAAAATTTCAAATGCAAGACTCTGCATCTACTACAACTCCTATAGCTACTGCAACAAAGCTTGATCAAGACACTGGAGAACCTGTTGATATTACAGCATACATAAGAATGATTGGTTCTCTACTTTATTTGACTGCAAGTAGACCAGACATCATGTTTGCCACATGTCTTTGTGCTAGATTTCAAGCAGATCCAAGGGCACCTCATTTGATAGCTGTGAAGAGGATTTTCAAATATCTCAAGGGCACTATTAATCTTGGCTTATGGTATCCTAGAGAGTCTGATTTTAAATTAATAGGCTATTCAGATGCTGACTTTGTAGGATGCAAAATTGACAGAAAAAACACAAGTGGCAGTTGCCAATTTTTAGGTGGAAGACTTGTGTCATGGTTTAGCAAGAAACAGAAATCAATCTCAACATCAACAACAGAGGCTGAATATATAGCTGCAGGAAGCTGTTGTGCATAGATCTTATGGATGAAAAATCAACTGTTGGATTATGGTTTGAACTTTTCTAAAATTCCTATTTATTGTGATAATCAAAGTGCTATTGCAATGACAGGAAATCCAGTCCAACATTCTCTGACAAAGCACATCAGTATCAGATATCATTTTATAAGGGAACATGTCATGAAAGGCACAATTGAATTACATTTTGTTTCCACAGATCAACAGTTAGCATATATATTTACCAAGCCTTTGCCTGAAGCAACATTTAACAAACTGGTTTCTGAATTAGGGATGGTAACAAGTGGCTTAACTTGACTTGGCAAGTTTTCAGACAATCAGAGTATATGTCAGAGTATGTGGTAAATTCTAATAAAAAATAGAGTAAACTCTGATCATTGAAGCATCTAATCTCTGATCACAAGTTATTAGTGTTTTTGGTAAACTCTGTCAGAGTATGTGGTAAACTCTGACAGTACATTTTAAACTCTAACAGTACATTTTAAACTCTGACTCATATAAACTCTGATTTCTTGTTTGATAAACTTTGATTAAGTTCCAAACTCTGAGATCATATTTATGACATCATATTTCTTTTTTGTGACATCATAATTATCATTCTCTGATTGGACTTGAAATAAGGCGCGTGTATATCACGAATGATGGTTCATTACACAGATATACAAACACTTGCTGTATTTTGAGACTTGTACTAATAATTACTCATCTAATCAATTTTTGCCACGTGTCCCACTACAGGTTTTATACAAACGAAGAGGCTGTTAGGTCCCGAAATATCATAGAAGGGGGGTTGAATACGATATTCACAATAATTTAAATTCTTTTCTGAATTTGCGGATAAATAAATTATTGCTTCAGAGTGGGTTTGACCATTTGTAGTGTTTAGGTGAACTGCCTACTAATTTTCTGTGAGTTCGGATAAATCAATTAGGTTCAAGAAAATTAGCAAGTAATTTAATGGAGACAAGTTTCCGGGAATATATCTTTTATATATAAATCCAAAGGGGTGTTACACCCAGTTAAAAATATAACTGACTTCCAAAGAACAAATTAGTTCTTTGCTACTAACACAAAAATATTAGGCTCAGTTCCTATACAAATATATCTAAATTAGTACAAAGAAAAACTGAGTCCGTAGGGAGTGATATCTAGGAGCCCTGAGCATTTTTCGTTAAAGAACCGGGTCCTAATATCTGACCAGGAGCAAGGTATGGGTGTGTATAATTTTTGTCTCTTGCTCCGACCATGGCAGTAGCTCTCTACATTTTTGTGTTAAGGAAGACGACTCTTTGAATGAGTGGCTGACCTCCTTTTATTTGTGTAGACTTTAAATCAATTAAAGTAGGCTGCTTGAATTTGATTGGCTAAGGGCTAAGTGGCGCCAATACAGTTGATCTACAGGGGAGGCGCAACTTACCAGTTGTTTGATTAATATATTAAGGAAAGCAAGTGGCGCCAGTACAGGGAATATACTGGGGAGGCGCCACTTAAAACTTTAACTAATATATTTATTTAGTTGCAAGTGGCGCCACTACAGGTGAAGCATAGGGGAGGCGCCACATAACAAATGCCTTGAGAAATATATGATTGTTTGTGGTGCGTGAAATAAGTTTGTGGCGCTGTATTGTTTATATGGTCAAAGTGCAAGTTGGTCACTGCACTTTGACTCTCTTTTCATTGCTTGATTGAAGTTCCCCAACTTCCATTTCTTGTATCAAAGTCTTGTCACATTACACCCTGTACCCTGAGCTATTTCCGTTCTTCGACTGTAGTTCAGAAACTTACACTTTTCGTACCAAGGTTGTGACACTTTGCACCCTACACCCTTTGAGCTGTTTAGCTGTTTAGTTGTTAGCTGTTTAGCTGTTTTGCTGTAGCCTCTACAAATTACTTTTTGTACCTTAATAAATAACCGTTCTTTCCAGGTACGTTCTTCAACTTAACAATTCTTCTATAGGTAATACTCAGATTCCTTTCACAAACTGTTGACGCCTAGTGCAACTGGTCTGGTTCACAGACGACTAACTTTGATCCAGGTCTTCGTATTATTGCTTTACTTGCATTGTTAAGTTTGCAGCAACTTCATTGCTTCGAACACTGACTGTCAATAAACACTGTAACTTCACTGGAATCTTTTCTGGTACTTAGACAACGTCTCCATTACTACCACAATCTTGAATACTTCATTCTCTGTTCTTCACTGACGCTTGAACATATAACTGAACTTCTTTCAGTGAGTATAACTCCAAGACTGCAGCTATCTTCTTTAACCTTTGTCTTTACCCTTCTAGATTCCTATGCTTCGAATACTGTCTATTTTCAATCAATGCTAATACACTGAAATATTCTTGTGGCACTTCTATACTGAATCTTCAACACTTCTGAAACCCTGAAAGTCTTTACACATTATTCTTCACTGAGGCATGAACATATTAATGAACTTCTTTCAGTGACCTGTAGTAGACTTCAAAACTTCTTCTAATGTCTTGATTCACTGTATTTGCATTGTCTTCATTTCTTCCTGATTTCTGTGTAGGCGTAGTATTATTTACCTGTCATGTTCTAGTGTTGAGTTATCATGATTACTATTCATACAGCTTCGTAATCTCACCAACAATCTCCCCCTATTTGATTGTTAAACTTAGCAAACAAATTCCATAGAGAGGATAACTCAACTAACAACTAGAAAAAGTGATCGTCTGAGACTTGTAAATAATGCTACTGATTTTTCTGGATCAGATTCTGCATTTCCAGAATTCTTGTGTGACTGAAATGAATAATGTTTGTTCCTCGAGCATAGAACTGATCTTCATGTAGTATCATCTTCATTTCTTCTATTTGAGCTTTCTCTACTTCAAAATCCTTCATAGTTGAACTTAAAGAACTTATCATAAACATAGCTTCATAAGAATTAGATTCCTGGGAAAGTCTTCAATAGAACATAGAACATAGCTCAAATAATGTTCTCCCCCTAAGAATGTGATTCTTCTTCTCTATCTTCTTCTCCTCTTTAGATGATCAATGGAATAGTCATTTCTTCTCTGTTCTTCCTACTTGGATTAGGAATCCTCTTCTGACAACTCCTTTCAAGTATAGGATACAGCTTTGTTGGGTCCCGGAGATCGTAGAGGGGGGGTGAATACGATTCCCAAATTAAAATTATGACTTTTAATTATTTTTGGGACAACATAAAGATTACTTTGGTTCAAACCCGGGTACTGTTCATCATCTTCTTTAACCTCAAGAACACCATTAAAATAACCAAGATAATGAACGGTAAATCATCCAAAATACACAACACAACAAGATCCAAGAATATAACTTTATATTCATTGAAGTGGGGTAGATGCTACATACAAGTTCAAGAACATAAGCTCAAGAACACAACAAAGAAGTGATTTTTGTCTCCTCTAAAACTATTACATTTTGTAGATCTAGGAGACAAAAATCAGCCCTATCTTCTATACAAGATTTAGCAAGTGTTTACAATAGAAAGATAGAGGAGTGGTGAAGATAAAGAAAATCATGGCCCCAAAATATTAAAGTCTAGTTCGGCCATGGGGGAGAGAAAAATTTTTCTCTCTCTCCCCTTTTCTTCTTTTTTCATCCGAATACTCACCCTGACCACACTAAAATTAAGACTTGAGTTTCTTCTTTTATATATTGAAAAAGGTGCTACTTTTTGTTTTTCCACCTTTTACTCTTGTCCACTCAAATCTCATCTTCAAAGTCATGTGCCAAGTATGCCTTTGGAAATATTTAATGTAAAAGTAATATTTAAATAAATATATATAATATAAATAAAGAATGTCTTTATTTATAAAATATATAAATAATTAAATAAATACTTTATTTAATTAAATTAAATATTTCCATTCCACTCTTCAATTTGTGTAGACTTCCTTATCCAAATACTTGGCCCCGTATACGTGACTCCACCACGTCCAAGTATTTGGCCTTCTAATCTGTGAAGCTTTAGTAAGATCCAATCAGGTTGTGCCATCTGTCTCTTATCCATTAGGCTGACATTTCTCCAACACTGATTTACCACCTTTGTTGATCCTCCACATGACTCAAGAAAACCAACAACTTTAGAATGATTAAAATCATATTAACCGACGAGAGCTTGCCTCCAATGTCCTGACACTTGATGCAACGGTCTGGTTCATAAGTGACTAGTCTTGATAGGGGCTCTTGATTCCGAACATGATTCCACATTCTTCTTTGCAAACCTTACTTGTAGCTTCGATTGTAATGCACTAAAATCTTCATAGACTAAGACAATCTTTTGTAGCTTCCACATCCTTGAATAGATGTCAATATCTTTTATTCTCCACTGAGGCATGAACATGTTAATGAACTTCTTCCAGTGAGCTTCAAGTCTGTAGATGATCATTTGATACTTTGTCTTAACTGAACTCTGTGATCCAAGATTTCTGTGCACCTGCATATTATTACATGTCCTGTTCTATTGTTGAGTTATCATCAACCATTACATAGAGATTACATTTAGCATTTCTATTACACATGAAAGTGCAGTGAGTTACTTCCCTTCACTCCTATCTCCCCTTTCAATCTCCCCCTATTTGGTTGATATGGAATAGCAATCAAATACTATTTCCCTTTACAATCTCCCCCAAAAGCAATTAAATAAAATTAACTGTTAGAGGATAACTCAACTAATATACAGGAAACAATTAAAGTACTGGACATGAAAATAATATACAAAAGGTTCTGGAAAGATATAATCAGTTAAATCCAGATTTCCTGAGTTGCTGAAAATGAATGATGAATTTCTGAATTTCATTTTCCTTTAGCTTCCTCCACTTCAATGTTCTTCAAAGATGGGGTTCTTTCAATAAAGAAACAAATCATTAGTAAAGACTTCTGAACAATCATTCTCGTTCATCTTGTAATTCGAACTAGAACATACAGCTCTATATGTTCCCCATAAGAGGTCAACTCATTCTCCCCTTAAGGTTGTTCTCTCTTGGAATGAAAGTCACTTCCTCTTTTTCTTCAGGATGTTCTATTTCCAGGAAACATATTTTTCTTTCTTCCCTGCACTACTCCACTGACTTCATCTATCACTGAAACAAGAAATAGAACACACTTGGACACTTCTCAGATGCCCCTTGAAAATCTCCTTCACATTCTTCTTTACCCAGAAAACTTCTACTTAGCAAAAACTCCCCCTGAGTTAATACTCTTCAAAGAAATCTTCATTTTCATTCATTGATCGTGCTAGAAGGAATTATTCTGCCGAACCTCTCCTAAGAATGTTCCAATGACAGATCTTCAAACAAATAGAGCAAAATCCCTTAGATATCTTTTCAGAATAAGATATAGCACTGCAAACCAAGATGTTAAGATTCTCCATAACTTCTCCCCTTAGTACGACAAGTAACTTCTTCCCAATTGACAAAAAGTAACTTCTCCACTTCAGACGAAAAATCAGTTAAATCTACAACACCTTTAGGGATTAGGCTCCAACCAATTACTAAGAAACTCCCCCTTAGTAATTTCTCCCTTGCATCACTAAGGTTTAAATTTCATCTAATTCTCCCCCTTAGTTCATGCAAGCTCCAATCCACCCTTGTGTCTTTAGATATCCTCTAAGTAACCTCCACAAGATAGGATTGACGGATCTCATTTCTTGTATCACCAAGAGATCTCGTTTCTTGTATCACCAAATTCTCCCCCTTAGTTGAGAATATCCTTTAAAACAATAAAAGTATCATCTACATCCAATCGAATAAGAAACTCTCCTCCAATTGAACATAAAATCCCCCTTAGGTCTAAAAATTAATGTCTCCCCCTTTGAGATTGAGAACAACATGAATTAATAGACCCAAAGGTAATAGTTTGGACATTCCCACTAAGCTTCAGCTAGACACTTCTTCAGCTTGTCTTCTAGAAAAGAATCTCTTCAACATTTCAGAGCTGGAAAATTCAGTAACAGGATTCAAGCATAATAGCAAGGTTAGTGTTTGGTCTATGGTTTCCTCACTTCTACTACGTTCTGTTGGTGTTTACACTTTCAAGCGTAAGTGTTCCACTCATTTCTCTCCCTATTTCTCTCACTCAAGTGTATCACTCCCTCACTTCACTCAAGTGTTTCTCTCCCTTACTTGCACTCATTCCATTTATAACAATTTGTACCTGCAAGTAAATCCATGCTAGTCTCACCAAGATATTATGGATCGTTGACTGTAGCATGTTGTCGATCACTAAAGATCTAGGTTCTGAGATGGAATCTCAGACAGGGTTTCAGTTAGGCCGTCACCCAACTCACCATGAGCAAATCCATGCACACGTGGCTCGTCGTCGGGGAATAACCCTTCTGAAATTGGAATCTCCTCCATTCCAGGAGTGACTGAAATCCCAACACCCTGATCCTCAAAAGACTTATCAAATTGGTAAACCAACTGAATCATAGTCTACGAGTTGTTGCTCAGCTACTTTCAGCATCAACAATCTCCCCATATGCAAATCCATGCACTGGATCGTTGAATGTGGTATGCGTACTAGCAGCTATCTAAGCATCAACCGACTCCCCATATGCAAATCCATGCACTGGATCGTTGACGGTGATATGCCTTTAAGTTG
Source organism: Oenanthe sinensis (assembly GCA_028671895.1). NCBI lineage: Eukaryota > Viridiplantae > Streptophyta > Magnoliopsida > Apiales > Apiaceae > Oenanthe > Oenanthe sinensis. The sequence continues at coordinate 49,382 of JAPMAC010000204.1, forward strand.
TGAGCGATCCATGTATTCCAGAACTTGAATTCCTGGGAGAGTAGACGTGTACAAACATCTCTCTCAATCACCTGTGAAGATGAATTAACTCACTATTTTCAGTCATGGAAAACTGTTAGTGATTGCCTCTCAACATCAACAGATTGCTCTGCGGATGTGAAATCCCATTAGGGAACTAGGACTGTTCCTCCTAGGAAGGTTGACAAGGATTCTAATATATGGCAAGAAATCCATGTTTCCCTCAAACACCTGTGAAGGTGGCTCAACAACTTCATTCACCATGAATGGTAAACAAAGAAGTTTAGGGGTTTTACCTATACCTCACAATGTGCACTTCTTGCAATGTGTCCTCACAATTGTTAGTCCCAAGAGAGGCTAGAGAACTGTTAGGTCCTATAACATCCCTTAGAAGCAAAAACTTTAGGATTACCATCAGCGTGAATGCTTTTGGTGTGCTTGACTCATTACAAGGTGCTCTGGCTGATGAGCAAATTTTCAATGAAATCACCCTGTTGAGAGAGTTCATTCAGAAACGGTTGAATTGCCTTTTCAGCTCTGCATCCTTTTGAGAGAATACAGATGAGCTACAGATACCTCAATTTGTATACTTCTTTTCTTCTCTGGAGGTAGAGCTGTGGGTGCACTTCCGACTTCATCCTTATTTGCTGCATCAAGTGCAGTTTTTCCCTTAACAACCGCTAATCTATATAAATTCCTTATATCACCAAGGGTTGAAAGTTTGAATTAGAATGACAGTGTTTCGTACTAAGGCCTTGGTTAGAAATTGATGGATTATTCAACTTCTTGACCTTCCCCTATAGCCATTTAGGCCAAGCCATTACGGCTAAACAGATAGAGTTGATCAGAGCTATATAAAATTTGGTAGAGTATGATTAAACTTATTCTCTATTCCTTCTCAGAAATATAGCATCGGAGCAATGTATCCTCAAGAAACAATGCACCAGAGCTAAAATGTGGGAATTAATAAAGAATAGGTAAAAGAATATTAAGCCAAATTTCATAAACTCACAACTTTGAAAAAAAAGTTTAACAGATTAACAAAAGTGTTCTTTTGAATTTCTCTTAGACAAATATCCAATTGAAATTCAACTCTTTTAACAAAAACATTTTGATTAATAACTCAAATCTATTTCATCTTGCTCACTGTATGTTTTCAGAAATTGTTTTGCAATTCATTCTTATCGGATATTATCTCCGACTTAAAGCAAAAAAAATCGAATGAATGCTTTAGTCATACAGTCCAAGGCACTAATCCCAAAGCAAACAACCATTGTTTTAATACTACAGGTCAATGTGAAACAGACATTAACAAGAGTTTTGAAAAACGTTTTACCAATGGTTGATACTTTAAGATCAAAACAATTTACTCAAATAAAATAACCTGATACCATGCAACTTAAGTTACAAGTTATCAAGTAACTTTATTTAAACAAATCGTGGAGAGAAAACAGTTTTCATTACAAAAAAAATTTAGAGAGAGAGAGGATATATGATTTTGAAATAGAAAGATAATCCTCAAGAAATTTTCTCTTTCAAAGGGAGTAAAAAAAAACTTTTAGTGGCTTTTCATTCTCTGGCAAATTAATGCATGTTTAGATAAAACATTTTTCACAAAAAATAGACAAGAAATTTCTTTATGCATTCAAGTTCTAAAGAATGAAAAACATATGTTAATACTAATGAATTATCAAAGATATGAATGACAAGACATTCAAAAGTACTAACATCATTCAATCATTTTGTAATAAAATGCATGTTACTACAAAACAATCAAGCACATATGATACTTACATTATGCTAGACAATTACCATTTGTCGCTTGAAACAAACACATATTGCAATATAGATCATGGTAATTATAAAGCATAAAACATAAGCATCCGCTAAACACTGAACACACATTGACTGAATGACAGCATTTAACTTCTTACACTACATCTCAACAATTATCACATGAGCATATTGAAAATACTCATGACAATCAGAATGTATGTAAGCTCGAGGTACTAGTTGCATCAGAGATCAAATACCTTTAAATAGTAACGCTAAAATTTATGATCTTTGACAACCCCTCGCGATGTAGTAAATTACTTTCAATATCAGTGTTTTTGAAATAATCTTTTTGTCACTTAGTGCAGAAATTCTAAGTGACATCACTAATATCAAAAGAATGACAACTAATATTAATGGATTTTGCAAAAGCCATGAATTACATCACTTAAACTACATATTAAGTGGTTCCATTAATATTAGCATTAAACAATTAGAAGTAAATAAAATTACAATTAATTATTATATACAAATACTTATGCTGAAATATTTGATACATATAGCATGAATAACATATGACAACACAAAGTATGAGGTCCTGGATATAAATTGACTATACAAAGAGATGCTACATTGTTAGGTCCCTAGGTCCCGGGTGATCATAGGTAATCTCATAATGATAATATTGAGTCCCGGGTGGTCACACGCCAAACATTAATCAGTTCCTAGAGATCGTAGACATCTAAATAGCATGAACACTCTCTATAAACATTATGTTTAAATAAATCAATATTAGACTAGAGTGACATACCTTAGTCAATAGAGCTTTTACTGGTGTATGATCGTTGAATGAACAATTACTCCTCTTTGCCCGAGAGATCGAACATTTACTCCTTTCGAGATCGAACGTTTACTCTATTTGGACAGGAATAACTTTTCAGCTACCAGTTAACATTGTTCCTCGAAACAATACCACGCTAATCCAGACGGAAACTGCATTACCTTCAGCACCCAAATATTTCCTTGTAGATATTGGTCTTGGCAGCAGCTTCACTAAACTCAGCACTCTAGAAATCAGTAGTCCTGACACTGGAAGAGTAGAACCTTCAAAAACTCTGAACTACCCTTCAGCTTCTGTATCAATACCAAGTCTTCATGTGGATTGATTCCTTGTGCTAAGTGTATCTGCCTCTGGTTCAATTGAGTTAGTTCCTTGATTCGAACCCTACTCAATCTTGATTAGTTAGTGCATCTTCAGTCTTCACTGAATTCACTCAGAAAAACCAATGAAATACTCTTATACATGCACGACCAATCACTACTCTACTACCCAGATTCATCAAGAACTGACTCTAGGAAATATTGTTACACAAAACCCTTTGTCATGACAGATGTGTCCTTAATGTTTCCTTAGATAATCAGTGGGTAGAGTAGTCTTCTTCAAATATGATTGAGATCATCTTGCATTATTTTTAAATTGACAATTTCCTTTCTAATATGCAATCACTCAATCTGGATCACTCAGTGCTCCTAAGAATCTCAACTCTTACTCAATGAGCACTGCTAGCCTTTGAACATCAAACACGACTAGTTGATCCAACTTACTGATGCTCCCCCTGTGATGCTGCTTGTAGCTTTTCTTCATCTGGTGTCATCTGATCTTGAGCCCTAAACAGGATGTCAACCTTTAGAAATTCAAAGCTAAAATCAAACGAATGATAGGGAGCTTGATGATGATGTTCACTGCATCTAGATCATCTTAAATCAATCACAGACTCTGTGTAAGCTCTTAACTTCAAATAAGATAGCCTTCCATCACACCATGTGACTTTAGGCATGATTAATCTTACTTGATGTCTTCTCTTTACATTTGCTGATTAGACTTGCTGTGTCAACTGATTCAGCCGTAGTGAATAGGAAACCTTAACTCTATCCATTATCCTTGTAATTCCACTCAAGGTCTGGATTTCCCTATCAACTCCTCCATTTGGTCATGAAGTCCGGAAATTGAACTTTACTCTAGAATACTCCTTTCAGTGCAAACATAAAATAGAACTTCATTCATCAACAAATTCCATTACCTGCCCTCAAAGTGTTCTTACAACAATCTGCCTAATCCTTTGAATGTGATTAATCACTGAGATGCTTCATCTATCGAATGCATGAACAACCACCAAAACTAAACAGGGTAGCCTTTGACTTGACTTCCCTTCAACTGACATACTTCACTAATGTCCTTCTTAAAAGAATTTCATTAGAAGTTGTCCTTTCTCACCAACTTCATCTTTACCGTCGAATCCGTTATCTTGATAAACCAAGTATTAGTTGATAAACCAAGTGTGAGAGCATCACTTGTTGTTGCAGCTAACTCCATTCTGATAAACTTCAACGAATAGTTGACTTCATCATAAGCATTACATTTCGTGTCAGCAGTAACCTCACTTCCAGTAGAGTGAGCTTCTATTTCTCTTGACCCCGATCAATACTGTTAATCGTCGAACTGATATTAGGAAACCCTTCACAAAGAATCCCCTAGGTCTTTCTTAATATTGTGCTTCAGATCATTCAAGAAAAATAGGTAACCTTGCTTAACCATTTGAATACCAAAGCAAAAGTAGTTACATGCCTCGAACATGAAAATGTCAGAGATATATAACTTGTACATGTTGAAAGATACTCTGCATTCACAAATGATTAAGACACGTGGTCCTCAATTTGATTGAGTCCAAGGGTTAGAGATATTTCTAAACATAGTTAACAACAAAGCATTCAAGTTCAACATGCTCATTCTTATCTGACTGATCACTCCTCATCTATATCAGCCTCAACAAGTAGTCTTGGCTATGAGCTTAGTGATCCCAACCTAACTTAAGGTGGACTAGCAGTCTATAAGAATCATGTCATACATATATGTAGTCATAGAAGAATCAATCACTCAGATTCCTAATTCTTCTAAATCACCTTTGTTGTTCACTTTAACATTATATTATCTCTAATTACCTGAGTCAGTTTAAATTTTAAAAAAAAATTAATTCATGGTTTATTATACTGACCCCTAGGCAATTCCCAAATTAGAAACAAACTTATCTTAACAAGCACATGATCAGATATAGCATTTAATACAACCATGCGAGTATAAACAGATTATAGACAATGTAAACATCAAGGCACTTAGCATGCAGCAAATACTCTTTCCGGTAAATGTACCCCTACAAATACCTAAGACTCTATATGCTAACATGATCAATTATCGTAAAGCAAACACAAGATCTAATCATGAAGTCAAATACTGATAAACAAACAACACTAACAAACTAGCATAAGTTATCTAATTTATATAGAAATCAAGGTGAGACATGCATTACATCAAACTTATAATATAATGTAGTTCAGCACTTAATACTCTATAATTGAATCAAACAAGTATAAACTAGTTAGAAAGTATACCTGGGCGATGCTTAGCATTCCATCTCGAGTGATAATCAATTGATCCAAATCAATTTCCATTCTACTGACACTCATGGAAGTATCCTTGCATTTGACCTCAATAACAAATGATATTCCTGCTTCAACCCAAACTGATACCTGATTGTTCTGCTTAATGACCCTGACATAGAATGTCTCATGTTCTGCTTGAAAATATCACTCTTCTTTGTATGTGTAGCAATAACCCCTTGATTATCATATGTCAGTGATAATCAAACCTTGTGTATTTCTGCCACTGATGTCCTTTAACCAAATCTTCAATTGTTGTTTTGGTTCTTTGACCGTTAAACTGAATTCCTTTTCAAAATCCCAAATTCTTCAGATATTGATTCGAAAACCACTGACCGAAGACTCTTCCCTAAATGAACTAATCCCCTTTCAATAACCAAATGATCCACTGAGTAGACCGATGTAGAAATACATCTCCAATGGTAAGATCAGGTCTCAACTCCATTAGAATGTTCTTCAGTCAGTTCGTTTGTCCTCAACGAACGAAGAATCAACTCCTGTTGTTTCGTTTAATAAAACATTTTGTTCAAACAGAAGTATTTAATTAATTTTTTTTAGGAGTTTAAGTAATCAAAATAAATTGAAAATGCATTTTTGATAAATAATAATAAATTTCTCAATTTCAAATTATAAATAAAATAAAATTCGAAAAGAAAGTTTTGATATAGAGATAACAAAATTTTCAAGGTATATTAAATAATCCTGAAAAAGAAATTATTTCAAATCAAAATTAATTTCCAAAGAATTTTATAGAATTTATAATCCAAAACAGTTTCAATTATAATTAAAATAAAACAGATTGAAAATATAAGTTTGATATAAAAATAATAAATTTTCAAGTCATCTTAGATATTCTTGAAAATAAATTATTTCAACCAAAATGATTTTCCAAAAAGTTTTATGAGATTTATAATTAAAACTTCCAAGCTTAAATTATAATTAAAATAAAACAACTCGAAAACATAATTTTGAAATAGAAATACTAAATTCTCAAAACATTTAAAATGTTCATGAAAATAAATTATTTCAATCCAAAAATATTTTCCAAAGAGTTTTATAAAATTTGTAATTAAAGTTTTAAGAAAAATAAATTATTAAACCTCAAAAATAATTCTCAAAATAATTTTAAGAATATTAAACTCAAAAGAAATTAAATTGGATTTTAAGATTAATTTTAGTTTTCAAATTAATAAAATTCTTAACTAAGAATATTAAAAATATAAAATATTTGAGTCTAAAATTTAAAAGAAAATAAAATATTTTCCAAGATGTAAAATAAACTTGAAAAATAAATTATTTAAATTTAAAAATTATTTCCAAAATATTTTATATAATTAAATTCAAATTTAATTATTAAATTAATTATTAAACTAAAAATAATTTAAGAGAAAAACAATTTTTGTTTTAAATAAAAGTTAAGCTATGTAGACATGTGTCATGTAGAAACAGTCTTCTAAGTAAAAATTATACATAGGAATGTTCTACATAGATTCCATCTCGAACATCCTATCTCGAACATCCAAGTCGAACATCCAAGTCGAACATCCTATCTCGAACAACCAAGTCGAACATCCTATCTCGAACATCCAAGTCGAACATCCTATCTCGAACATCCAAGTCGAACATCCTATCTCGAACATCCAAGTCGAACATCCAAGTCGAACATCCTATCTCGAACATCCAAGTCGAACATCCTATCTCGAACATCCAAGTCGAACATCCTATCTCGAATATTCTAACTCGAATATTCTAACTCGAATATTCTAACTCGAATATTCTAAGTCGAATATTCTAAGTCGAATATTCTAAGTCGAATATCTAACTCGAATATTCTAACTCGAATATTCTAACTCGAATATTCTAAGTCGAATATTCTAACTCGAATATTCTAAGTCGAATATCTAACTCGAATATTCTAACTCGAATATTCTAAGTCGAATATTTAACTCGAATATTCTAACTCGAATATTCTAAGTCGAATATTTAACTCGAATATTCTAACTCGAATATTCTAAGTCGAATATTTAACTCGAATATTCTAAGTCGAATATTCTACATAGAAATATTCTACTTGGCTATCTCGAACATCTATCTCGAATATTCTACATAGGAATGTTCTACTTGGCCATCTAGAACATTTTGTACTTAGAAAAATTCCGGGCTTCAAAAAAAATTCTGGATGCCCAGTGAACCAAACGAACCCTCTTTAATCTCAAAAATAAAAATAGATCCAATCGATTTGTATGTCAATCGAGTAGCTCTGATACCAATTGTTGGGTCCCGGAGATCGTAGAGGGGGGGGGGGTGAATACGATTCCCAAATTAAAATTATGACTTTTAATTATTTTTGGGACAACATAAAGATTACTTTGGTTCAAACCCGGGTACTGTTCATCATCTTCTTTAACCTCAAGAACACCATTAAAATAACCAAGATAATGAACGGTAAATCATCCAAAATACACAACACAACAAGATCCAAGAATATAACTTTATATTCATTGAAGTGGGGTAGATGCTACATACAAGTTCAAGAACATAAGCTCAAGAACACAACAAAGAAGTGATTTTTGTCTCCTCTAAAACTATTACATTTTGTAGATCTAGGAGACAAAAATCAGCCCTATCTTCTATACAAGATTTAGCAAGTGTTTACAATAGAAAGATAGAGGAGTGGTGAAGATAAAGAAAATCATGGCCCCAAAATATTAAAGTCTAGTTCGGCCATGGGGGAGAGAAAAATTTTTCTCTCTCTCCCCTTTTCTTCTTTTTTCATCCGAATACTCACCCTGACCACACTAAAATTAAGACTTGAGTTTCTTCTTTTATATATTGAAAAAGGTGCTACTTTTTGTTTTTCCACCTTTTACTCTTGTCCACTCAAATCTCATCTTCAAAGTCATGTGCCAAGTATGCCTTTGGAAATATTTAATGTAAAAGTAATATTTAAATAAATATATATAATATAAATAAAGAATGTCTTTATTTATAAAATATATAAATAATTAAATAAATACTTTATTTAATTAAATTAAATATTTCCATTCCACTCTTCAATTTGTGTAGACTTCCTTATCCAAATACTTGGCCCCGTATACGTGACTCCACCACGTCCAAGTATTTGGCCTTCTAATCTGTGAAGCTTTAGTAAGATCCAATCAGGTTGTGCCATCTGTCTCTTATCCATTAGGCTGACATTTCTCCAACACTGATTTACCACCTTTGTTGATCCTCCACATGACTCAAGAAAACCAACAACTTTAGAATGATTAAAATCATATTAACCGACGAGAGCTTGCCTCCAATGTCCTGACACTTGATGCAACGGTCTGGTTCATAAGTGACTAGTCTTGATAGGGGCTCTTGATTCCGAACATGATTCCACATTCTTCTTTGCAAACCTTACTTGTAGCTTCGATTGTAATGCACTAAAATCTTCATAGACTAAGACAATCTTTTGTAGCTTCCACATCCTTGAATAGATGTCAATATCTTTTATTCTCCACTGAGGCATGAACATGTTAATGAACTTCTTCCAGTGAGCTTCAAGTCTGTAGATGATCCTTTGATACTTTGTCTTAACTGAACTCTGTGATCCAAGATTTCTGTGCACCTGCATATTATTACATGTCCTGTTCTATTGTTGAGTTATCATCAACCATTACATAGAGATTACATTTAGCATTTCTATTACACATGAAAGTGCAGTGAGTTACTTCCCTTCACTCCTATCTCCCCTTTTAAGCTTCTTGATTCTCCCATATTTCTGTTGTTTCCCCTCAGGATCAGAAGATAAGATTTTCTTTTTCTTGTCTAAAATCTCCCCCTAAGGACATTAATTTCTCCCAAGGATACGAACCCCTTTTTCCAAGGATCTTCCAGGATCCAGGATACGAACCCCTTTAGGATTATTAACTTTTCCTAAGTACGAAGATAAGTCCTGATTAACTTCTTATTTTTCTTACTATAACTTCTCCCTCTTAGTTGAGGAATCCTCCAATGGCCCATCTTTTGAATGGTTTGTCTTCCAAAGAAGGTTCTCGTCTGTCGTTGATTGGGAAAATATAGTAGCTTTTCTTTCAGAAGTAGCAAGTAGCAAGTAGCAAGGGTAAGTGTTTGGCTTATGGTTTCCTCACTTCTACTACGTTCTGTTAGTGTTTACACTTAAGTGTCGAGCACTTTGAAGTGTTTCACTCTTTCTCTCCCTATCTCTCACTCAAGTGTGTCTCTCCCTCACTTTCACTTAAGTGTTTCTCTCCCTTACTTTCACTCTGCATTTGAAATATAGCCTTCTGTACCTGCAAGTGAAATCCGTCAATTCAGTTATATTCCCAACATTTGATTCATCAGAATGAACTGAATCACTATCAAGTGGAGAATTGCCTCGTAGAGGTGTTCTTGATCTATCATGCATAAGCACTATCTCAGCACCAGACTCATTAGCTTTTGCTAAATCACTGTCTAGTAGAGCCTCACCTCTTTGAGATGGGTTATCCCAAGATTTTAAAATCTGTTAGGGAATCCTGCCTATCAAGGAGTTGCCTCACACCTTCTCCATAAATGGGAGGTGGACATTCATTTTCAGGATCTGGAAATGTTCCTTCCAGGAGGGTCAACATAGTAGACAATGTAATGAATGGCAATTTAGAGTCTACGTTTCCCTCGTAACCCTGTGACGGAATTTTGTATAAATACCCTACTTGACTCATCCGAAGAATTCTTGTCAAGCAGTTGCCTCTCAAGCCCAGATAAATCTGAACAAGAGATCTCCCTTTCGGGATGCAGAAGTTTAACTTCTGTTTGAGGTAGATACCCTGGGCAATGTAATGTATGACTAGAGTCCGTATCTCCTCTAAATGCCTATACCTCTCACTGTGCACACCTTGCAATGTGTTCCTAAAATTTATCTGTTTAGGCTTACCATCAGCGTGAGTGCCAGTGGTGTGCTTGACTCATTACAAGATGCTCTGGCTGATGAGCGAATTTCAATGGACTCATCCTGTTGAGAGAATGATTCCAGAGACAGTTTTATTGCCTTTTCAGCTCTGCATCCTTTTGAGAAGATGCAGATGAGCTTACAGTTATCTCAATTATATACTACTTTACTTCTCTGGAGGTAGAGCTGTGGGTGCACTTCCGACTTCATCCTTATTTGCTGCATCAAGTGCAGTTTCTCCCTTATCAACATCTAACTAACATAAGTTCCTTATATCTCCAGGGGTTAATATATGGAAGTGGATGAATGGGTGTTTGGTACTAAGGCCTGGGTAAGAGATTGATGGATTTTCAACCTCTTGGCCAGCTTCTAAAGCCACTGGGGGCTAAACGGATAGAATCAATAAATAAGATAAAGAAATGATCACCTTAACATTCCAAAACATATTTTTCATCTCAAAGAGAAGGAAAAATATAAGAAGGAATGGTAATTGATTGCATTAAAGCATTTTTAATAAAAGAGTTTTGTCAGTTCTAAAGATTTGTCATTAGAGAGCATGAAACCAATAGAAATTTTCTTTAAGATACTTATCCCATAATAAAACGCGGGAATGTGTATCAGAGAAAAAGTCTATCCCTTATGAATTTCTTATAAGGCAAACTTCCCATAATAAAACGCGGGAATTTACATCAAATAAGAAACTCAACTCTTTTACCAAATTTTATCTCAATTAAAATGACTCTTTTCCTTTAAACCCTAAGTATTGTAAGTTTTGAAAATAGTTTTGCAAAATATCCTTATCAGATAGAGGACTATGATTTTCCGACTCATAATGCAATTATGATTTACATCATTTTCGTCCACCTGATAGTATCCCCGACTTAAAATAAAAACATGACAATTGGGGTGAATGAATGCTTAACAATACAGTACTAGGCCTTCAAAGCAACAACCACTGTTTAGTTACTTAGAATCAATGTGAAACATACATTGACACAAGTATTTAAAAACAAATCATTTTACAAGTGATTGGTACCTCGAAGTTAAAAAATAATTTCTCCAAATAAAATAGCAGTTACAAAGTTTCTGCCACTTTAAAAAGAAAAATTAAGAGAGAAAAAGTTTTGTAAGATAAAACTTTTAAAACTAGCTTTTGGGAGAGGATAAAAGATTTTGAGATTTAAAGAAAGATTATCCTCAAGAAAAGTTTGATTCACACCCTAAGATTTGGGAAAATAAAGTAGGGCTGTAAATCAAAAGTTTTTCAAAAGAGAAGTTTTGAAAAAGAATTCTGAAGTTTTCTTATCTAAAACCGATAGAAGGTGAATGTATCTTTGAATAAGACATTTGGAAAAAGAAATAGACAAAAAATTTCTTTTTAAATACATTCAGGATTATAAATCAGTTGAAGAAAGAAAACTAAATATACTAATACTAAAGGCTTTTTCAAAAACCAATTTTTACTTAGAATAAATACTAAGTAAATCCATTAGTATCAATATATCACAATTATTTTGTAATAAAATATTATTCAATTATCACAAAGTAATAAAAGAGAATATTTATACTACGAATAATTATGCTTCGAATTTATTTTAATTTACTTAAATCATGGAACAGATATTTTACTGAATTGTTTTATATCATCATGATTTAAATAAATTAAAATAAATTAAATACTTATGCTATACTAAGCAATTGCCATTCACATGCATATATATCAAATAAACATGACAATCATTCAGTAGAACAATAAGCATTTAAACATATTTTTATTATTAGTGATTTCAGATAAACAACTTGTGTTATCACTAATATTAAAAATATCACAATTAATTGCACGCTGATACCAATTATTCGATATTTATCAATAATTTCAAGATGCAAGAAATTCTGCTTCTTATATTTTATCAAATCAAAATTATGAAACTAATAATCATTGAATTGCTTCAATCCATAATTTTAATAAGATAAAATAAATTCGCTAAATACTAAAATATTCATAAGATTGAATATTAGCATCTAACTTCCTACACTATATCTAATAATTGTCACTTTAGCATATTACAATTATACTCATAACAATTATTATTGATATATATAAGCTCGAGAAAATAGTTGAATAGATTTCACAAGTCCTTTAAATATAGACATTTAACACTTGTGTTCCTAATTGCAACTCCTCGCAATCAAAATCAAATTTAGAAATATTTCCTAAGTATATAAAATATTGAGAATTTTATACACATGAATTAGGAAATACTTCAGCTTCCAATATTAGTGAGTTTTGAAATATGCATTAATTACTTAGAACAGAAATTCTAAATATTGTCACTAATATCAAAAGTATCACAATCATTTGTAACAAAATATTTAAGAATATTAGAGCAAAATATCAGAGCAATTAAGCAAGACATCTTGACTAATACTCATCAAATATTTAACATGCAAATAATTATGCTTCTAACTTATGCTAAATAATTTAACTACCACTTATGTATATTACATTGTAAGCATGATAATTAAACTAGTAGCAATAAGCATGAGGTATTGGATTTAAAATAAATTCACAAGTCCTTTAAATATGGAAATTTAATACTTGTGAACTCATTCGAGACTTCATTGCAGATGGGATTTTCAACAAATATGCAAATAAATAATATCCCAAATTCACTAACCAACTTAGACAAAATGAATTCATCAAGTTGTTTAACAAATATCTGTAATTTATTCTATTAAGGACAATCTCAAAAGAAATGATACCTGATGTCCATGTGCTTGTTTCATACGTGGTGTGAAGAGATCAACAGAGTTGCTGGAAATAATGACAGCTTCTAGGAATGACTTCCCTGTCTTTCTTACAACCTGCATCATCTATATCTATATAACCAATAGGTTAAACCTAGTATATTTAGGGTACCTGATTCTAAGAATTGGTTATCCCCTAAGATATCTAATAATTCAAAACTTAGTTATAAGATAAAATTCTCTAGTATCCACTTAGAAACTTCCACATAGGCATATCGAGAATAAAATATATGGTCTTTAGCACTTGAATAAGTAATGAGCTGATCGCCTCTATAGCTTGTCACTTCAGTTCATATACCTGATTTGCCATGATCAAGCTCAATGGATTGTTGGCAAGAAGTCTTGGCAGGTCTAGAATCTTCTAAATTGCGCATCTTCAAAAGATCCTTGACTTACTTTAATTGCCATTATTCTTTCGAATTACTTGTAATCTAAAAAGAATTGCAACTCTTCCAACATGCTCATGTTGTACCTACTCTGCATTTACTTAGCAAATATTTCTTGCCAAGTTTTCATTAGTAGACCCGCATATAATATAATCATGGTATACTTGCACGTATATGACATTATGTGTGCCATGTATTCTAGAGATATATATGTGTATAACGACTCTACCAAAATCATTTTCAAGTAATTAACAGTTAGAGTGTCATACCATGTCCTTGACGATTTGCTTGAATCTCTACCTCCATCATAGAAGAGCTTGGGAAGAAAATGATATACAAATTCCAATGGATCTGCAACTTCAAAGTCCAGGAGTTATACATCAACTTCAACTTCTAACTCACCATTCAGGAGTGCATTTGTTCACATTCATCTGATAGATATTCATGCTTGAATTCTCAACATGTGCTAGGGATATCTTGTTAGGTCCTCATCTAGTTAGGCCCTAAAAGAATCAAGTCTTGTCAATGGTGCTTACTGTTTGATCTTGAAAGTTCCGAAGATTCTGTTTCCATCATCGTCGATATCTTCTGCTTTATAGTTACCTGTAGCAACCAGTTTGGCTTTGTCCCTCATAACAATGCCAATTATCATCCAGTTTCTGTGAACCCTTACTGTACCAATTTCAGCTTCGACTTTAGTGGTCTGGGTTCCAGCTTCATTAGTTTCTGCCTTCGAACTGATTGAGATCATCTTGCATTACAATCACTCAATCTGGATCAATTAGTGCATCTTCACTATTCTTTGGGATACCAATTATTGATTGTTGGGTCCCGAAAAATATATGTTCATTTTGATTAGCCCTTCTAGCCTTTATTCAATAATCTGGATCACTAAGAACTAGACTCCATGAATGAATTTGACTTCAAACCTTTTGTCTTGGCAGAAATGTTCTTGATGAAATCCTTTGATCTTCTTTGTTGAGTACGACTAGTAGATCATTTTTTTATTTTGCTCCCCCTGAGTTGCTGTTAGGATGTGTTGAAGATCCTTCACCTTTTTCAGTGGATTATGTTAAAGTTCACAAGTTGTGTAGTTTCACTACCATTTCCACTATTAGGATCTGAATCATCATCATTATCATTGTTTCCTTCTGCAACCTCAGTTTCATCATCAGTATCTGAATTTGACTCTGACAAGATGTCATACTTCAAAGATTCAGAATAGTCTTTCATTTTAAAGCTTAGGAGCATGGTGTAGTAGGTCGACACATTCAGACTTTTAATCACCTTCTAGTTTTTCATCATTAATGCCTTGAAAGCTTTTGACTTCAATGAGCAGTCGAGGAAAATTGTTCCATGAGCCTTAACTTCAAACTTGCCAAGTTGCTCATCTAAATCTTCAATAAATATCAATTTCCTCCAAACACACGAAAGAGTTTCAGTGTTTGCTTCTGGTTGGCCATTAACTCATATGATGTCTTTTCACGATCTTTGTTGATTAAAGCAGCATGTTGTGTTAATTGCTTTAGCTTCAAAGTACCTTTTTCAGTGCAGAATTCATTTAGAACTTCATTCGCGAAATTCAGTTCCATTATCTGACTTCAAAGTTCTCACAGCTTACTTTGCTTCCAACTTGATCTTCCTGATGCGATCAATTACCATCTGTGACATTTTGTATGTTGAATGCACGAACATCACCAATTTGTAACTAGGGTTGTCATATACCACTACTAAGCATATTTCTTCCATGACATAATTTGCTTCAGTGTGATGTTTTTATTGACTTCCCTATGTGACGTACTTCAAAATGTCCTTCTTGATAGAATTTCAAATGAAGTAGTCTTCTCATCAATTTCTTCTTTATCAAAGAATCCATTATCTTGTTCACAAAGTATGAGAGCTTCTTTTGCCATAGCTAACTCTTTATTGATGAAGCTTTACTGAAAAGTTCACTTCACCTTTGCATACAAACTCCATGTCAGCTACGAACAACCTTCTTCACTCTCAGTTGAGCGAGCTTCCAACCTTCTTGTTTGAGATCAAACACTTTTCGTTTTCGATGCTTTTCCAGAAAACCCTTGACAAAGAATTCCCTAGTTCCTTGTAGATAGTGCTTAAGTCTGTTCACAAGAAAGATGCTTCCACTAATCACAGTTCTTAAATCATGATAGCCATATCCCTTGTACATCCTTTGCTGTCATCTCCAAAGGTTACCAACGGGGAGGCCTTCTCAACCAACTGTGATGTCAGAGATTTAATCTTAATCATATGCCTCGAACAATAAATGTCACGAAGTCACATAACTTTTGCCTTTTGTTACATACTCTGCAATCACAAATGATTAAGCTTCTTGGTACTCAATTTTAATTGAGTTCAGATGGGTTAGAGATATTATCAGTGGTAACAACAGCTTCAATATGCATAAAGCACATGGAAAGAAGAACTAACAAATTAATTACTAATTCTGTCTAATCCATTTCTGTCCTTGTCTAACATTTTTAACTATCTCTAATTACCTAAGTCAGTTTTAGATTAATCCTTGAATCTACAAATTTTACTGACTGCTTAGATAATTCTACCATCTTTTAACCATTTTATCCCTAACAAGCAATACATGATCTAATATGACATTTAGGTGCAACTATGTGAGTGCGAGCAAATCATGTGAAAATAAGCACATAAACAATTTTAAGAATATGCAGAATATTTGAATAAAACATTATAAGCAAAATCAAATTCCACATATACTTATCAAGTCATTTATCACAATAAGAACAAATATAAAATATCTGATATATGACCTGTTTGTCTATTTAGCAATTTTCACAACATTAGCAGAGGTATTAAATCACGGAAGATTTAAATCAAGTTCCAACAAGTGTTTAGGGATACACCTAACCGTCTAGAACACCCTATCTAATTCTAGATATTCATTTTACTGTATATAAAATCAAGT
Source organism: Oenanthe sinensis (assembly GCA_028671895.1). Lineage (NCBI taxonomy): Eukaryota > Viridiplantae > Streptophyta > Magnoliopsida > Apiales > Apiaceae > Oenanthe > Oenanthe sinensis. The sequence continues at coordinate 65,754 of JAPMAC010000204.1, forward strand.
AAGAAATGTACTTATTTAAACTCATGAATCCTAGCATGCAATCTTATTCTTAGCAATCAATTAAGCATTTAAGTCCTAAGATGCTAACATGCTGACATGAATATAATACATTTCAATACCTAATAATCATACAGTTCTGAATTAGATAAACATATACTAGTTAGAATGTGTACCTGTGAAGTGCTTAGTGATTGATCTCCAGTGTTGGTCATTGATGTCAGATATCCATTTGGTTCATCACTGTCACTGATAGAATCAACCTTGCATTTAACTTCATCAACAAATGTTTTCCCTTACTGCATCCTCATTAATGCCTGAGATTCATGCTTCAACCCAACATAGTGTCTATCATCTTTTGCTTGTACAGGCTTCTTCAAACTGTGTAGCAAACCCCTGATCTTGTCTTTCATAATCAACCATCCCTGTCTTGCAACCGCCTCTTGAACTGATCTTGAAAATCTCCTTTATGGAATCTATAGGTAATGACCTTAGATTAAGAATTTGTATTTCGTCTGAATCTGATGTCACTGAACTTCCTGTTGCCTTGCAGGCTTGACTTGCAGTCCAGTTATCAAGTTATTCCAAAGTGTACTATTCACTTATAACACCTTGACCACTACCTCGAGCTACTACATCTTCAATTCAGCTTCTATGATCATTTCGTTTATGTTCAGAGGTTCTCAACCTTGACGTCAATCAAATTTGGTTCCTGGGTCACAAATACAGTGGATATGCTAACAACCTGCTTTACCAAATATTATCTTCTTCAGCTCTTGTTCTAGTTCATAGGCCTTCCGCACATACAGGTCTTTTACAGACAATGTGGTTGTATCCTTAAATCCCTGTTGGCTGTAATCCCTATGCTCCAGATGATCTGCAGTGTTAGCACGAATTTCCTGTAATCTCCCTGTAGAATAAACTTTAAGGTTTGTACAAAGATGCTAGGTAGTCCAGTCTATTCTCCTTCACTACTTCAACCCCTAAGATTTTTCATCCAAAAATACAACTCAAATTAACCAAAAACTGTACCCAAATTAATTTCTTCTTTTACAGCTTCCAAAATATTAGTGGGATCCTATGGAGTAAACCTCTGAGAAAATTAATACCTCAACTTCTTCAGCCTGTTCCAGAATTAACCTCATCGGATAATCTTCAGTCAATTTTAGTTGTCTTCAATGCCCGGAAAAATCTTCATCTTCTAACCCTTGAGCACCCTCGAATTAATATTTAAGAAAAATTTAAATTTACAGAATTTTTAATTTTCTTAGAAAATAAATTAATCAAAAATAAAAATATACAACAAATTAATTTTCAAGAATTTTGAATTTTCTTAAAAATTAAAATATCGTAAATTAATATTTAAGAAAAATTTTAGTTTTCAAGAATTTTAATATTTCTGGAAAAATAAATAAATCTAAATTAAAAATTAAAAATTAAAGGGTACAAAACTTGAGGTACCAAACTGATATTTTGGGTTAGTGGCGCCAAGGTTCTTTGTGGCGCTTACACAGTAAACACCCTGTGTAGGCGCAAATTAGACTTCAAAAAAAAAAAAATTTGTTTAACACATTAGTGGCGTCATGCACAACAGTTCAAGAGGAGAGGCGCCACAAAAGTTTAGTACTTGGCTGATTTCAAATTTCCTGCGTGTGTGATACACTTAGTGGCGCTGCTACACTACATCTACTGGAAAGGCGCCACATAGTACTTGATATTGAGTTAGGCGCGTATGGCACAAGCAGTTTCCTCACGTGTGCATCACTTTCTGCTCAAGACTATCAGTACTTTGTTGCCGAGAAAATTGAAATGGACCACGAATTATGTTTAACAAATTTAAATCTTAAAGTTTATTAAATTTATAAATTAAACTAATTAAAATTTATAACATAAACTAATAAAAATTTATGAAGTAAATTTTATAAAATAAATTTTAGTTAAAATTTATAAAATAAACTAATTAAAATTTATAACATAAACTAATTAAAGTTTATAAAATAAATTTTATAAAAGTTTATAAAATAAATTTTATTTAAAATTTATAAAAAAAACTAATTAAAATTTATAACATAAACTAATAAAAGTTTATAAAATAAATTTTATAAAAGTTTATAAAATAAATTTAATAATAAGTTTATAAAATAAACTAATTAAAATTTATAATATAAACTAATAAAAGTTTATAAAACAAATTTTATAAAAGTTTATAAAATAAACTTATTAAAAGTTTAAAATTAAACTTATTTAACAAAGCCTCCTTTTGAGTCCAAGCAGCTTCGGCACTGTGAGCTTCACTGGGCTACGGATCCTGATTTGTATATCAATCAGTAAGGTCTGATACCAATTGTTATGTCCCGAAATATCGTAGAAGGGGGGTTGAATACGATATTCACAATAATTTAAATTCTTTTCTGAATTTGCGAATAAATAAATTATTGCTTCAGAGTGGGTTTGGCCATTTGCGAATCAGAGTTTAGCTAGTTTTTGTATGAATAAGAGAATTTTTGCTGACCTAGCTAGGAAGAATGCTAAGAAAGGTAATCTCTCTCCTCTCTATTATCCCACATGGGTTAGGCTTCTCTTAAATCAAAAAATGCCTACCATGTATGGAAGGGATTTTCTCTCTGTAGCTGTGGATCAGAGATTAGCACCCTCTAATTCAAACCTAAGCCACCCTCCAAACACTGAAACCCAAACACTTTTGCCAACCTCTACAGTCTCCCAAAAGGATGTAGTTGTAAAACACACCTCTCAACAGAGCACAAGCAAAAGGAAAGGGAAGTCAGTCAAAGAATCTTCTCATGAAAAGAGAAAATTGATTGATGAAGATTCAGATTCTGATGAAGGGTTGGTTTTTGCTAAGAGAAAGACTGTTAAACAGGCTTCTGAGATACCTCCTGCACCTTTTATGAAGCCATTCACAGTGAATCCAATGTCTGAGGTGAAGAAGATTAGTCAAGGCTACAAACACTGAAAGACTAAACTCTGATGCAACAATAAACTCCGATGTTCTAATCTCTGGTCAACAAAAATCTCAAGATTTAAACTCTGAAGACATTCTAAACTCTGAGCCAAACTCTGATGTCTTGACAAATTCTGTTGAAGCATGGCGTTGCTAGAAGGAAAATATTCATTGGAAGGAACCTGGATTACCAGTTCTAATTGAGAATATGATTCTTCGGTATGTCAAGTCAAAAGATGATTGGTGGACAAATGTTGCCCATTATAACCGTGAACGTATTAGACGGGGGGCTACTGTTGACAAGATAGTCTGCAGGGAAAATTTGGGAAATTTAAATGATCTTTGGCTCAAGGCTGAACAGGAGCGACAACACAATTATTTAAAAGATGGGCCATATGTCACTCCAGAAGAAGCTGTCCCTGAAATAATATCTAATTCTCCTACAAACTCACCTAAGCAAATTATCAAGGAGATTTCTTATGAAAGGGTTAGGGAGTTGGCAGAATAAGTAAGGAAAGAGATGGAAGATAAGAAGTCTATATCATATGCCTCTCCAAGTTCCAAACAATTTTCAAGAAAAAAGAGGAAGTCTGTCTCTTTTGGCCAGGATACACAAAAACCTATCTCTCAAAGTGATGTAACAATCTCTACATGGCCAGACACACAAGAACCTATTGATCAAAGTTCAATAGAAGCCACAATTCCAGCAGATGAAGCCAACATAGATCAGGGGTACAACCCACAAGAACCTTCAGCTCAAATGGTTGAAGAAGTTGTTAAGGCCCCTGCCACACAAGAACCATCCAATCAAAGTTTGGATGCAGACACTCTACCTATCTTAGAAGATCATGCTGTTGCTGATGCTGAAGGTCAAATTCTGTTGGTCCCTGATATTGTAGAAGGGGGGTTGAATACAATATCTGAAAATTAACCGCGGAATAATTAGGATTAAAAATATTATTTTAATTTCTCTCGAAATATTAATTATAATGAAATACTGTTCAAGTGAAAGATATAATTTTAACTTGATTAGTATTACACAATTAATATGAAGATTAGATTCTATAACTGATATAAAAATCTAGAACGAATTCGACATGAAGTGTTCGAGTTTAATCAATTATATTCAAACTTGCACAGAAATCTGTGAATATTACAATGCAGACAAATTTCTGAATTTGAACTGATTTTCTTAACTCTTAACAAGTTGAACACTAACAAATGAAGCAAGCACCTCATATTTATAGAGGTTGGAAAAAGGCTGGTATGTCCTTTTTCCATATGACTTAATTTCAAGAAAATAAGTCTGTATGACTTATTTTAACACTTGTATGACTTACAAAAGACTGGGCATGACTTATTTTGGTCGGTATGACTTATTTTTCTAATTAAAAAATCGGTATGACTTTTTAATTAAATAAAAAATCAATCCAGTATGACCTTTTGAGCATTTGAAATCTCGGTATGACTTATTATATATATATATATATAGTTCGGTATGACTTATTAACAAGTCCTTCGGTATGACTTATTAATAAGTCATACTAACTGATTATATATATATATATATACACAATTCGGTATGACTTATGCTAACATGCTCGGTATGACTTATATATATATATATATATATATATAAAGAATTTCGGTATGACTTATTGATAAGTCATACTAGCAGTTTATATATATCTATATAAGTCATTTTAAAGCATTTCTTTTATAGTAAATTAATTCTACTTAATTTAATTAGTTAATTTATAAATTAAATTAATTTCAACTTGAATTAATTTAATTAGATAAATTAAATAATTAATTAACAATTGATAGTAGAATCAAAATACTATCTTTAGTCGCAGCCGTGCTGATAGTCTTGAAATCTTCCTGTTTTTTCTTCGTCTTCTAATCTTGAAACCTCTTGAATTAAATGAAGAATAAATATTATATTAGTTGACACACAAATGTACTGTCTGGTTCATTTGTGTCATCCCAATAAATATTCTCCATTTAAATAACATTTAACTAGAGGCCTTCTGTCATTAATTCTTCTTCATTGTTTGCATTCTTCTTCTGGAATCTGCTTGTAGTAACCACTTGAAATCTTCTATATCTTCTGTCTTCAATAGAAGTACTACTACATTATTAATTTCACTGACGCTTGAACAAATAATTGAACTTCTTCCAGTGTTGAGTAGCAATCCTACAAAATACCTCTGATACTTAGATCCTTTGTGATTAGTTGACTGTCTTCGTCTTGATTCCTGTTTAGTGTTTAGTATTTACTTCTCTTTATTAGTTAGAGTTGAGTTGCCATCTAATTATTACAAATAGGCCTAGTCATATGCCTTTCAATCTCCCCCTATTTGTTGTTAAACATTTAACACACAAATTCCTAGAGGATAACTCAACTAACAACTAAGAAAGTAGTACGACATTTAATGACTTGTAAATAATAAACAAAAGTTCTGGTTTTATATTTAACAATTTTCCAGATTCATACATAAAAGATAAATACAAGATAGATGTTCCTCTAGCACTGAACAAATATTACAAAGTTTCTATCTTGTCCTATCTACGTTTTCAGTCTTTAGAAGTATCAACTTCACCTTCTTCCAGGGTTGTACTTTTATGCACAGGTGTCCTTGGTACCTCTTCGGTTACTGATTGTTCTGTTGTAGTGGCCTCTCCATACAACCTTCTTTGCTCAGCTCTTGCTAACTGCCACAGTACTTCCTGTTCAACAGGATCTACTATCTCTTCTTCTACATCAGATGGTTGTGTTGAATCTATCTTTGGTATTTGCCTGATGTATGAATGAATTCTTTTTGACAGACAGTAGTTTCTTATCTTCTCTGCAGCATCCATTTTAGCTTGAGATTTGAAACCTTTTGACCTTAGCATCCTTTCAACTTGAATCATGTACTTAACTGTGTAGCCCTTAAAAGATTCCTCATTTAACTGCATGATTTGATACAACTTGTTTGAGAAAAATCTTACCTCATGAGGATCAAATAAGATCTGAGGACTAACAGCTGTGGCAAAGACTCTAAGTCTATCCCTGAGAAGTTCATTTTCTTCTGAGCTCCTTTTTATTTTGTTCAAGAACGTCCATATTACTGATAAACTTCTTTGCCTGAAAAACTCTAAGAAAAATTCTGAATGTTCCATTCCTGTGTGTGTAGACTAGTATCCGCCAGTCTTCAAGAATGTGATCCACTAGGATAGTGATGTAGTCCACTTCCTCTTTCAGAGCTTTCATGAAGTTGTCAATGTTGTCATTTGACTTTTCTAGACGCTCAATTATTGATTTCAGATGCTTGTCTTCAAATGGACCCTTTTGTTGTTTGTCCATTATTTTTCTTGCAGTATCCCATTTCTTTCCAATCTTGAGCTGTACATCTCTCTTCTTTTCTCTGACTGCTATGGCCCAGAGATTTTGCTTTTCTTGGCTTTCTTCTCTTTCTGCCTTTGTTCTTTCTATGACTAGAGCTTTCAGATTTTCAGTTTTTGCATGACTTGCCTTGATGTCTTCTTTTAGTTTCTTCATTGCCTCTTCATAGGCTGGATCAACTTCTTTTTCTTCTGGAAACAGAAAATCTTCATCAAATGCAATCTCTTCCTCAGCTCTGCAGTAGTCAGGAAAGTTTGATTCATCATGAGCACTGTCATCAATGAATTTCTCTTGATCATAAAACTGTTTTTCTGGTTCTGGATCATACGACTGAAATTGATCTTCAGAGTACAGTTTATCTTTCCCTTTTTCTTGAGTAGAAGCCCCTCCATCTTTAGCTACTTTCTCTTTTGATTTCTCCCCCTTAGTTGAGGGATCCTCTTGAGTTTTAGAGGCTTCAAAAGATGTCAACATTTTCTGCATAGTCAGATAGACTTGCTTCATTCCTTCATTCAAATGTGTCATTCCATCATCCAGTTTGCTGAATCTTTGTGAAGAGATCTTCTCATTTTCAATGATTGTTAATGTCAAGCTTTTCTCAACCTCATCAATCTTTTCATGTAATTTGCTGACTTCTTTCATGTCTTACAGAGGCAGATGTAGTTTTTTCTTCTGCTTGTGCTTTTACTTTTACCAACTCAGCCTGAACAATTTGCATTTCTTTCTGGAGAGCTTCCATTTTAGATAATAGAACACTGTGTGTGTGTGCACTCAGCTCACTTGCACTCCTGTTTATCTCACTATCACTCTGTGCATGTGTTTCACTTTGTGTTTGCCTCACATCACTCGTGTTTAGCTCTTCTCCAGATCCTGGAGCTGTACCTGCATATATAACAATAGCTTTTGAAGAGTCAAATTGCTCTTCTGATGCCTGTGAAGGCGCGTCCTCAACAAGATTAACTTGAAGTGGCTCCGCTACTGACGTAGCTACTCCGTGAATGGAGTCCCATCTCCCTCTATGGAGTGGTTGCCTCTCAAATCCACCAGTGGATTCGAGACCTTTTAAAATCACTGGATGTAATATATCCAGGGGGGTCACCACCTTAGACAATGTAGTGAATGGCTCATTAGAGTCTGTGGTGCCCCTAAGTACCTCAGAGGGTATCTGATGCTGCATTGCATCGAAAGTGTCATGGTCCACATCATAGGTGGCATCCGACCAGTTTTTATTAAAAACATTTTCTTCAACAAATGTGCCCTCATGTGTTTGTGTATCTGCAAGCGGAGGTCCTGCTAGTGTGAGAGCTAGCAGTGTGCTTTCCTCACTATCTGAAGCTGTAGCCATGCAGCGAATTAGATCACCTGGTTGAGCAAGTGTATCTAAAGAACCTTGGATGGCCATGTCAAAATCCATATCCCATTGAGAGGAAAAGGATGAGTCTGCAGGTGTCTCTGGTTGAAATTTAGATCTTTTAGATTGTGGAGACAGAGCTGCGGGTTCACTCACATCAGCACCAAGACCCCTAACTATTCTAACAGGTTTCTTCCTTTTTCTGACTTTTAGTGAAGAGGAGGATGAAGGAGAAACTGTTTGAGGCTCTAATTCAGCTGGGGGCGGAACCTGTGTGTTTTCAGGTTCGTAGCTGACATCCTGGAGTGTAAGAACACCATCATAGTCCGCCACAGATAAATCTAATAGTGCATTGGATATTTCTATAGGTATTGAACTAGAAGATTGTGAGTGAGATATTACCTGTTGATCTTGTGCCACTTGATCGACATGCTGAGCAGCTTCAAGTAGAAGGTGCACAGGATGTTCTAATTGCATAGGCACTTGTTCTTGCTCTTGTTCCTGCACAGGATTAGCAATATGATCTAATATCTCAGCCATGTAATCTGTCCTTACCACTTGCACATCTTGAAACTTGGGGTTGTTGTGGAGCCTTGCAAATAAGTTGTTCTGAGAAGTCGGAGATTCTTCTACAGGACCATTCTGAAATAAGGCTTTGTCTTCTTCCATCAACAAGTCATTCATAAACAGCATCAGGAACCTCGGATAGTAGACTTGAACATTCTGTTCCCTGCTTTCTGGTTTCCCCATCTTCCTTATAATTTCTTTTAGAAGCAACTTCCCAAAATTTATCCTCCTATTGTGAGCCACAGAATACCCAAAGATTTGCAGTAGTGAAGATATATTGTTGAAGTTGTTCTTTGTAGTGGGAGCAAACACTTTGGCTAACGTGTCAAAGAAATAGTCCCACTCACTTACCAACTTGGACTTTGTCAGTCTTACCAAATTGATCTCACCCTGATATCTAATAGAATAGAAAAATTCTAGAATTTCTGGTACAGTGGGTGGATCCATGAAATTGTCAGTTGGAAAGCCCAAAATCCTGTTCACGTCCTCTTCAGACACCATATATTCATGATCTCCTATGCTGAAAGAGAATTGAACTCTGTCTGCAGTACTCCTATTCCTCGCAGTGGAATACAGAGCCCTAAGTGCTAACACTTGCAACGGGGCATCCAGAGTAATTGCAGTTCTGACGAGTGAATGTTCATTCATAAACACGATCCATGGTCGAAACCTCTCGACTGAACAATTCACCGGATTGAAATATCTTACAAAATTAGTTTTTACTAATTCGCAATAACCAGCCATTTTTGTTTAAACTATTACAGTTAATAAAATTACAAAGTGCGATTACAACTCAAAATTAACAATTACAATTCAAGATTCGAAAATTACACTTGAAAAATTGAAACCCTAAGTAATAATCCCCAAATTGACTATAATCAACAATTCACTACACAGCTGTCTTTCAGTCACTCTAAGCACAAAAACCACTTGCTTGCTTCGAATTTTTTTTTTTTTTAAAAAACAAGAACAGGAACAGTAGATTTTACTAAAATCGGGCAGAGCTCTGTTTGATTTAATCGTTTTTAACACACTAGCAAGCAAAGATGCTTGTAAACAAGGATAAGCAACTGAAGGCAGTTGATTTAGATGGATAACAGTCGATTTATGAAGAAAAAAAAAATCGACTGTTCGTGTGTATATATGTGTAACAGCGTGTGTATGTGTTTATTAAACTGAGTATGACTTAATGTTTAATAAGAATAGAACCGTAGCATTTCTCGGTATGACTTATTAAAAGTCATGCCGAGTTTTTTAAAAAAAACTTAAGTAAATCAGTTGCTAAGGAGTCGGTATGACTTACTATACTAGTTTCTCGGTATGACTTTTTATTTAAAATAACAAGTCATGCCGAGTTTTAATATCTCAAGTCATTCCGGGAAGGAAAAAAATTGTCAGTATGACTTATTTCTTAATTCTCGGTATGACTTATTATTAACATAACAAGTCATGCCGAGTTTTAATTATAAAAGTCATACTGAGATAATACAAAATTATATAATAAATAATAATAGGCAGAAATTATGAGATAAATATTAATAAATTAAATACTAAAAGATATAAAATAAATATTTACATTACTAATTATTTTAATTAATTTAAAAGTTAAATTAACTCATGTTGAATTAATTTAATAAGCAAATTAATTGAATAATTAATAACATAATCATTTATATTAATGTACACATGCTTAAAAAAAAATATATACTTATTTACATAATGCTTATAAATGCTTAATTTAAACAAAATTACTTATGCTTTAATTGAAACAATTATCTTCTAAGAATATTGATTTAATCTTAAGATAATTTTCCAAAAATTCATAAGCTCTAGGATTTTATTAATTCAAGACTCATAAATTCTTTAAATATTAACATTTAATATTTTATGAGCTTAAATTAATTCCTAGCAACCAAACATTTAGCCATAGTTTAACATCCCTAATTCACTAACCAGCTTTGAGAAAGTGGATTCATCAAGTGGTTTTGTGAAGATGTCGGCTAACTGTTCTTCTGTGGGTACAAAATGTAGCACCACAGTTCCGTTCATGACATGCTCTCTGATAAAGTGATACCTTATGTCAATGTGCTTGGTTCGTGAATGTTGTACAGGATTGTTGGAAATAGCTATAGCACTTGTGTTGTCGCAGTAAATTGGAATTTTGTTCAACGCAAGTCCATAGTCATTTAGCTGATTCCTAATCCACAAGATCTGTGCACAACAGCTACCTGCCGCAATGTATTCTGCTTCGGCTGTCGAGGTAGATACTGAATGTTGTTTCTTGCTGTACCAGGAGATCAACCGTCGTCCTAGAAACTGACAGCTTCCAGAGGTACTTTTCCTGTCCATCCTGCACCCTGCATAGTCTGAATCTGTATAGCCTATTAGGTCAAAACCTGTATCCTTAGGGTACCAAATTCCAAGATCTGGTGTACCCTTTAGATATCTAAAAATTCGTTTAACAGCTATTAGATGAGATTCTCTTGGGTCAGATTGAAACCTTGCACATAAGCAAGTTGCGAACATTATGTCGGGTCTACTTGCAGTTAGATATAATAATGAGCCTATCATACCTCTGTAGCTTGTGATGTCAACTTTCTTACCAGTTTCATCTTTGTCAAGCTTCGTGGCTGTTGGCATTGGGGTTTTTGCCGGTGAAGAATCTTCTAGATTGTATTTTCTGAGAAGATCTCTTACATACTTTGATTGGCAAATAAAAATCCCATCTTCCTTTTGCTTTACTTGCAATCCAAGGAAGAATGACAGCTCACCCATCATGCTCATCTCATATCTGCTCTGCATTAACTTAGCAAATCTCTTGCACAAGTTTTCGTTAGTAGAACCAAATATAATATCGTCAACATAAACTTGGACAAATATCATATCTTTTCCATGCAATTTATAAAAGAGAGTTTTATCTATGACACCTCTAGTGAAACCATTTTCAAGTAAAAACTCAGAGAGAGTGTCATACCATGTCCTCGGTGCTTGCTTGAGTCCATAGAGAGCTTTGAAAAGAAAGTACACAAAATCAGCAAACTCTGGATTTTCAAAGCCAGGGGGCTGTTCCACATATACTTCCTCTTCTAGCCTTCCGTTCAGAAATGCACTCTTCACATCCATTTGGTAGACTTTAAAATTGGAATGTGCTGCGAATGCCAGAAATATCCTGATGGCTTCAAGTCTTGCAACTGGTGCGTAGGTTTCGTCATAATCAATTCCCTCTTCCTGGGAGTAACCTTTTGCAACCAGTTTGGCTTTGTTCCTTGTAACAATGCCATCACCGTCTAATTTGTTCCTGTATACCTATTTTGTGCCAATAACAGATCTATCTTTAGGCCTGGGTACCAGTGTCCAGACTTCTTGTCTTTCGAACTGATTGAGCTCTTCTTGCATGGCAAGAACCCAATCTGGGTCAATTAGTGCATCTTCAATCTTCTTTGGTTCTTCTTGAGATAGAAAAACTGAGAATAAACATTCATTTGAGGTTGCACTTCTGGTTCTTACTCCAACATCTGGATCACCTATGATCAATTCAAAAGGATGATCTCTGCTCCATATCCTTTCCCTAGGTAGGTTTGATCTTGATGATTCGCCTCGAAATTCATTGTGATGTTGTGTTCTGCCAGTTGATCCTTCATCTCCCCCTGAGTTGCTGCCAGGATGACTTGTTGATCCACCACTGGTATTAGTAGAATCCCCAGTGTTGCCATTGTTTCCACCATTAATACCTGGATCATTACCATCATTGATGTCATTATTTCCTGCTGCAACTTCAGGTTCTTCTTCATCATCAGTATGTGAGTCTGGATAATTGTCGAATTTTAATGACTCAGAAGAATCTTCAGTTTGGATACTTGGGAGTTTAGTGTCATCAAAAGTTACATTGACACTTTCCTTCACTTGGTGCTGATCAATTATGTAAACCCTATATGCTCTTCTTGAATATCCGACAAAAATGGCTTCATGTGCCTTGGCCTCAAATTTGCCAATGCGTTCATCTCCATCTTTTAGCACAAAGCATTTGGCTCCAAATACATGAAAGTACTTGAGAGTTGGTTTCTTGCCAGCCATTAATTCATAGGGAGTTTTCATATGATCTTTGTTGATCAGAGTTCGATTCTGAGTATAACAAGCTGTATTAACTGCTTCAGCCCAGAAGTAGATAGGTAACCTTGATTCACTTAGCATAGTCCTTGCAGCTTCAATCAGGGTTCGATTTTTCCTTTCTACAACTCCATTTTGTTGTGGAGTTCTTGGTGCTGAGTACTGCCTTGTTATCCCCTTGTCTGAGCAGAAGTTATTCAGAACTTCATTTTTGAATTCTGTTCCATTATCTGATCTGATTGCTCGGACAGGTAACTTTGAATCTAACTCAATCAGCTTTATATGATCAATCACCAAATGTGGAGTTTCATCTTTAGAATTCAAGAATAAAACCCATGTATACTTTGTGAAGTCATCCACAATCACTAAGGCGTATTTCTTCCTTGACATAGACAGAATATTTACTGGACCAAATAAATCCATGTGAAGGAGTTGAAGTGGTTCAGTGATGTTTGTAGTGTCTGTGCCTCTGTGAGTTGCTTTCTTTGACTTGCCTTTTTGACATGCCTCACACAATCCTTCTTGTGTAAATTCCATCGGAGGCAGTCCTCTCACCAAATCCCTCTTGACTAGAGAGTTCATTGTTTTGAAATTCAGGTGTGAGAGTTTCTTGTGCCATAGCCAACTTTCCTCTGTTGAAGCTTTTGAATAGAAACAGTTTGCTTCAGCTTCAGTTCCCGAGTTGAAATCAGCTACGTACAAGTTTCCTTTCCTTACTCCACGCAAGGCAAGTCTGTCTTCTTTAGAATGAGCTATTAAGCACTTCTCCTTGATAAAGTTTACTTTGTAACCTCTATCACAAAATTGACTGACGCTGAGTAGATTGTGCTTAAGTCCTTCCACCAAAGAGACATTTTCAATGATAACATTTCCTGTATTTAACTTGCCATATCCCATAGTCATTCCTTTGCTGTTATCTCCAAAGGTGACGATTGGGCCAGCTCTCTCAAGCACGTCTGATAGCAGGGCTCTATCTCCGGTCATATGCCTTGACGATCCGCTGTCCAGGATCCATATAACTCGGTTTGCCTGTTTAACTCCCTGCAATTATCAAACGGATTAATTTGTCTTCGGAGCCCAAAATTGATTGGGCCCGGCATACTTAAAGAATTGACCTTTGTCTGCTTTGACAACAGATCCTTTTCGAACAACATCATTTTCTTCCTTGACTGTTCCTACCTTCCTATAAACAGTCTTAACAACTTTCTGTTTAGACTTAGGAATATATGATTCCTTCTTCTCAGGTGAAGGAGTCGCAGTCTTGGATTTAGCAAATTTACTATTGATGTGCTGTCTAGGTGTCATGTTATCTTTCTTAGCTATCATGCGTTTGAAGTAAGCAGTCATAGCATTAAAAGCGCATAACATGCAATTCATTATACCACATGGTTTATGGAAAGCATCAATAGTAGGCATGTTATTCAATACAGTAGGGGGTTTAACAGATTCTACTTCAATTTTATCAGCATATTTGAAGTTTTCAGTAGAATGAAATTTATTGTTACTGTTCCTACTGTTCACAAACGTGTTGGGTCTGTTCATTTTATTCTTTAAGTCTTTTGCACCTACACCAGGTCTGGAGGAATCAGAAGTTCCCACATCTTTCACTGGTGTCTCTAGTGCACATTTTTCTTTCTGGACATTAACTCCTTTTATGTCCTTAACCTGTTCTCCTCTCTTCTTCTCTTCCTCAAGATCTTCCAACTGCATTTCATATGCAATTAGAACAGAGCTCTCAAGGATGGGTTCAGCTATCGGTGTTATGAAGAGAGGTTTCGGTGTGTCTTTAACAACATGTGGGATACCCCTTTCTACAGCACTTTTTCTAAAGGGGGTTATGTTGCTTGGCTTTCCTACAGATTTGTTATACTCGAAACCTATTCCAACTTTACGACTTATTTCTTGTTGGTCAACTAGGTTCTTAACAATATATGAGGAATTCTTATAAGCAAGACACTTCTTCTTTTCTTCTTCTATCTGGTTTCTGAGATTAGTTTCTACTACAACATGACAACTGACTTTGCTGACTTGAACAGCTAAGTCTTCAGTCAACTTAATAGTCAACTTGTCATGATTTCTTTTTAACTGTTTAAAAACTTCAGTCTCATCAATTAACTCTTTGACTTTGAGTCTGAGTTTCTTAACTTTATCTCTTTCACCATCTAGTTCTTTACCTAGCAAAGCAAACATCTTAGGACACGAAGGATTTACCTCTATTCCTCTGTCACTGGTGGGAGACAGTGATCCCTCTGATGAAGCCATAAGAGCAAGATTTCCCAGCTCTTCCTCATCATCGTTATCTGAGTCATCCCAGCTTTTGCCTGCTGCTAGATAGGACTTTCCTTGATGCTTTTTCACTAGCGCATCATACTTCTCCTTGAGCTCTTCATAAGACTCTCTCTTCTTCCCTTGCTTAGGCTTCTTGCACTCAGTTGCAAAGTGGCCTAGCTCATTACAGTTGAAGCAACGAAACTTGCTTCTATCAACTAAGCCGGTCTTGTAGCCGCTTTTTGATACTGCTGTCGAAGAACCTCCTCTTTGGAATCTTCCAAAATTAGGCTTATTTCTGAATGAGGAGTTTCTTCGGAATCTCATGTTGCCAAACTTCCTGGCAACCATAGCTAGAGATTCATCTTCTAGCTGATCTAGTTCTTCCAGTGAGTAGAAATCACCATCTTCTTGTTTGTCAGCAGTATGTCCAAGTTCTGGAACCACATACTCTGTTGAACTGTTAGAAGGTGCAACAGCCTTCACTTCTTCTTTCTCTGGTGCTTCTACCATTAATGCCTTGGAGGAACTCAGTACCTTACCTCTTCCATACATTTCTCTGGTTTGGATCTGTTCCAGCTCATAAGTTTTTAAAACTCCGTAGAGTCTTTCTAGGGTTACTTCTTTCATGTCCCTAGATTCCCGGATGGCTGCAATCCTGTGCTCCAGATGCTCTGGTAAGGTCAACAAAAACTTCCTGTTCACCTCTTGGTTCTGATAAAACTTTCCATTCATGTTTAGCTCGTTTATCAATTTGTTTAGTCTCTGAAACACCTCAGAGATACCCTCACCAGGGTTGGATCTAAACTGTTCATATTGGGTGGTCAGGATCTCCAGTCTATTCTCCTTAACTTCTTCAGTTCCCTCATTGATAATTTCAATTGTTTCCCAGATTTGTTTTGCATTCTTGCAATTGACTACTTGGTTGTACATGATGTAGTCTAGGGATTCAATTAATATGAGCTTCAGATTATTATCAAGGGACACAGCTTCTGTTTCCTCATCTGTATAGTCTGCCGGACTTTTCGGAAACTGTCTGTGGGGAATTACGACCCCATCTACTGTATGTTCGAGAACAACTGATATAGGGAGCTCAACACCTTTAGCCATAATCAATGCATACTTAGGATTTGCAATCCCGATAAACAGTAACATTTTTTGTTTCCACAAGTTGTAGTGTTCTCTGTCGAACTGTGGAATCTTGATGCTTGTAACTTTCTGGGTACTCATCTTTAATAAGATTAAAAATTAAGTGTTTCAAAAAAAATATTTTAATTTTTGACTGAAAACAATTTTTGATCAGAAATAATTTTTAGTGAAAAATTATTTCGAATAAAAAATTATTTTGAATTAAAAATAATTTTTGAGATCTGTATGAGTTGCGGAATTTTTGGTTTGGATCTGATATTTTCTATATCAACCAGCTCTGATACCAATTGTTGGTCCCTGATATTGTAGAAGGGGGGTTGAATACAATATCTGAAAATTAACCGCGGAATAATTAGGATTAAAAATATTATTTTAATTTCTCTCGAAATATTAATTATAATGAAATACTGTTCAAGTGAAAGATATAATTTTAACTTGATTAGTATTACACAATTAATATGAAGATTAGATTCTATAACTGATATAAAAATCTAGAACGAATTCGACATGAAGTGTTCGAGTTTAATCAATTATATTCAAACTTGCACAGAAATCTGTGAATATTACAATGCAGACAAATTTCTGAATTTGAACTGATTTTCTTAACTCTTAACAAGTTGAACACTAACAAATGAAGCAAGCACCTCATATTTATAGAGGTTGGAAAAAGGCTGGTATGACCTTTTTCCATATGACTTAATTTCAAGAAAATAAGTCTGTATGACTTATTTTAACACTTGTATGACTTACAAAAGACTGGGCATGACTTATTTTGGTCGGTATGACTTATTTTTCTAATTAAAAAATCGGTATGACTTTTTAATTAAATAAAAAATCAATCCAGTATGACCTTTTGAGCATTTGAAATCTCGGTATGACTTATTATATATATATATATAGTTCGGTATGACTTATTAACAAGTCCTTCGGTATGACTTATTAATAAGTCATACTAACTGATTATATATATATATATATACACAATTCGGTATGACTTATGCTAACATGCTCGGTATGACTTATATATATATATATATATATATAAAGAATTTCGGTATGACTTATTGATAAGTCATACTAGCAGTTTATATATATCTATATAAGTCATTTTAAAGCATTTCTTTTATAGTAAATTAATTCTACTTAATTTAATTAGTTAATTTATAAATTAAATTAATTTCAACTTGAATTAATTTAATTAGATAAATTAAATAATTAATTAACAATTGATAGTAGAATCAAAATACTATCTTTAGTCGCAGCCGTGCTGATAGTCTTGAAATCTTCCTGTTTTTTCTTCGTCTTCTAATCTTGAAACCTCTTGAATTAAATGAAGAATAAATATTATATTAGTTGACACACAAATGTACTGTCTGGTTCATTTGTGTCATCCCAATAAATATTCTCCATTTAAATAACATTTAACTAGAGGCCTTCTGTCATTAATTCTTCTTCATTGTTTGCATTCTTCTTCTGGAATCTGCTTGTAGTAACCACTTGAAATCTTCTATATCTTCTGTCTTCAATAGAAGTACTACTACATTATTAATTTCACTGACGCTTGAACAAATAATTGAACTTCTTCCAGTGTTGAGTAGCAATCCTACAAAATACCTCTGATACTTAGATCCTTTGTGATTAGTTGACTGTCTTCGTCTTGATTCCTGTTTAGTGTTTAGTATTTACTTCTCTTTATTAGTTAGAGTTGAGTTGCCATCTAATTATTACAAATAGGCCTAGTCATATGCCTTTCAAATTCTGTCAGAGTCAAGCCCACAAGAACTTTCACCTCAAAGTGGTGAAGCAGCTGCTGATATGACTCAGGTCCCATAAGAACTAATCATCCATTTTATGATTGCAGACCAAGATTCTAATGTTGGACAGACAAACTCTGATGAAGCACCACTGGCAATCTCTGATGCTCTTATGGTGCAACCAATCTCTGGACAACCAACGGAGACAACATCCACATCTACAACTCAAGGTATAAACTCTGACTTTTCTTCAGAATTTGCATTCTCTGATTGTTTAAGTTCAGATTTTACATTTCCTATTCTAACTGCTAGAATGATCATGAGTAGTCCTGAAAAAGGTTCCCCTAATCATGTAACTACAGTCAACCTTTCTCAGCCACCTCTTATTTCTGTAGGAAATTGTGTGTTGAGCCTTTCTAGTGAGTCTGAGATAAAATGTATAAAAAAACAGAATTAATGAGAGGCAGACACTGGATCTGGAAAAAGGTGAGGTAGAATTGAGAAAGAAGTGAACTACTTCTAGTGAGGAAAATCTAACTCTTAAAAGTTATGATATGTGTGATGTGAGAAGTAATGAGATTACTTTAAAAAATAAGAGTGATTTAGGATGTTCTATATCTTTTGCAGGTACTCAGAGTTTATCTGTTGTAAACTCTGATTCTTTGTTAAACTCTGAGAAAGTTGTAAACTCTGATGGGGATGACACAGACTCTGATGAGCCTATTTTTGATGATAAAGAAGTTACAGACTTGTCAATCCCCTACACACAAAGATACAATACCAAGAAGTGGCCATTAAATTCTCATGATGCACATGAAAGACTAAGAATGGAGTATCCTGATTACCAGGTGGTGGAGCAACTTAAAAGAGAAATTGAAGCTGCTCTAGATGCTGAAGGTGTAAAGAAAGATTTCACTTCTACAGCAGAACCATCTCAAGATGTATTGATAAATTCTCACAGACAAAAAGTTTGGGATATGTCATGGAAATACTCAAATGAAGTCATCTCTTGGCCACATGTTCATGAGTTGATAAGTAAAGATGATAAGGATATAAATTCTGATGAGATGAAGTCAATCTTGAAGGCTACTACTGTGTTGTCCAAGGGACTTCATAATAAAATTGGTGAACTCAAGGCATTTGTAAACAAAACCTCTGCATCTGTTCAATCTGCGGTTACAGCATCTCAACACTCTATGGAGCTAAAACTCAAGACTGTTTCAGCAAAACAGGATGCATTGGAAGATAAAGTGGATAATCTTTCTAAATCTTTTAGTTCTATGCAAGGAATGCTACAGAAAATAGTTGAAATTCTTACTGTGAGCAAAGGGAATGATGTCAGAAAGGGGGAGAAGGGTTTAGACAAATGCAAGGAGGATGCTGCACAACAACTTGACAAACCTGATGATGGAGATCAAGGGAGTCATAAGGAGGGAAAATAAACTTTGAAGCAGTAACCTCTGATTGGTCAAACTTCAACCACTCAAACTCTGATGACAGCAAACTCTGACAAACAGTTAATCTCTTATAAACAACAAACTCTGATAGAAGCTGACTTGAAACTAGCAAAGAGGCTTGAAGAAGAAGAGAAGCCTGAGAAAATTGAGGAACAAAATCTGAAAGATGCAGAACTGGCAAGAAAGTTATTTGAAGAAGAAAATCCAGGATTAGATCCAGTTGCTGTAGAAGCTGAATTGAATAAATCTGGTACTGACAGTGCTCAAGTCCAGAAAAGAGAAGATATGTGAAGAAATGATCAATTCAAAGAAAGGCATTTACTCAAGAGAATAAATCAGAATCAGAATCTAACCCTGTTCAAATCAAATCAATTGAAACTCCAAAGCCAGTTGCTCAATCAAAACCAGTCTCTGAAATTCAAACAAGATCATCTTCAAGAATCCCGCAAAAAGCTCCAGCTAAACCAAAAACTCCTCTCACTATGTCTAGAACAACTTTTCTTCCAGGTGGCTCAAGCTTTGATGATGACGATGAAGAACATCAACAATCTCTGATAAGGAAGAAAATATATGATCTTTTGTGGACCAAGACTCAAACTCTGACTCTCAATGCCAGACTTGGAAAAGACAAAAGTGGTATTGGTGATTCACATGCTAAGGTCTACAGGGGAGAAATAAATATCTCCAGAGATCCTTTTTCATTAAAAGATAAGCCTGAGGAAGAATTGACTCAAGAACATCTGGATAAATTAATCTCCATTAACATTGTGAAGGACATTTTTGATGGAGCTCAAACCAAGGAGAAACTCATTTATTTCTTAGAAGGTGGGAGATTTTTGAAGATTGCTCAAGAATATTTGATTCAAAAAGCATCCAGAGAGCTTGAACATGTTCTATATCTTCTTAATAATGAAAATTAAGTTACTTCTAGATGGGTGAAAATTCTTGAAGGAGTAATAGATGAGAAGAAGAAGAATGAAAGGCTGATGATGATAAACTCTGAAGAGTATGGGCATGGATATTTACTTGAAGATGGAACAAGAAGAGCAATGAGAAAAGGAGATGCAAGGGTCAAGATGGTGTTAAGAGTTCCCACACTGATATTAAATCTTGATGGCTTGAAGGCCTGTTGCATTGCTCTGGATGAAAGAATGAACAGATCATCAATTTATGCTCTAAGGGCTGTAATATTTCAAATAGATGATTCTTCTGAGCAAATGAAGGAATTGAAGAAGAAGCTGGTTGAGCTGTTGGAAAATGCTGAAGAAAAGATCCTGAATCAATTTCTGAAAGAAGATTTCTCATATAGAAGGATCTGAATCCTGAAGGAAAAACAAACTCTGATGCATTTGTCTTGTGTTTCTGACATCATAAGTGAAATTTATGTTTTAATACTTAAAGCATAAATTGGGGGAGATTGTTAGGAATGCAAACACTGATGACTGTCAGAGAATACAAACCAGAGTTTACATTGCTGACGTCATCAGAGTTTAAGGAACTGTCGGTCAGAGTTTACTCTATCAGAGAATACTCAAACAGAGTTTACTCTAACAGAGAATAACAACCGACAGAGTTTAACAAATCAGAGTTTGTCAGGAAGCAATTCAAATCAGAGTTTGAATATGATAGTAAGAAGGAATCCTAATTCAAGTCTATTTCCTTATTTAAAACTGTTCTATTTCTAATCTGATTTGTAATTGAATTGTAACTCTGTCTATATAAACACAGACATAGGTTAACATTCGAATATCTATAAAGTCTTATTTTTCATAACCTAGCAGCTCTTGAGAACAAAGTATTTCTTAAGAGAGTTTTGTATTCTTTTCAATATTATCAATACAATTCTGTGATTCCTTTTACATGCTTGTGTTCTTGATCGATTTACTGGTACTATTACATTCAACTCCCCTTCTATAATAGAATACTTATTTGGGAAAACAACTGAAAAGAAGAATCAGGAAAGAAGGGATGGTGATAATGATGATAAAAAGCCTGAGGATGGTACAGGTAGTTCCAAGTCCAACAACAACAATAATGGTGATGCAGGTCTGGAACTGGTAATAAGGATGGAGAAGATGAGAAGATAGTTGGTGATATTGAAGGAAGGAATATGAAGGCAATGGTGCTTGGTTTTGAAGCAGATAAGCAAGATACTGTCAGGAGAAATAAGGTGGAGGTTGCTGTCAAGGAGCCTGAACCTGTTGTCAAGCATGTATTGACAGTAACTTCAAAGTCACTATCAAAACAAGTGAGGAAAGAGTTACTATCAAAGAAAATTTCTTTATCTAAAAAATACAGGAAGACAAAGACTGAGAGATTAAGACCACACTCAAGTAGAAAGCCTAGAAGAAAGAATTGAAGTTGGTATCTGAAGTTCTTAATGAAGATTTTCTGAATGTCAGAAGACCTACAATCAACAACTTGGCTAAGTCAAAGGAAGAATCAATCACCAAGGTTGTTGTTGAGTGGACTGAGCTCAATTCTCTAAGCAGGGTCCATGTCTATTATTCCACTGGGAAAGTTGAAGTGACGGGGCATGAATTGAAGGAGGTAAATTTCTTTATGGTCAGAAAGATGCTACTTGTCATCAAGGGCTCAAACATCAGGACTCAAGTCTTCAAGGTAATTCTAATCAGAAAATTGTTGGTGCTAATGGAATCCTTCAAAACTCATCCCTTGAACTTTGTTGATGCTGAGGAACTTGAGACTGCAGTCTATTCAGATGGGGTGATGTTTGCCAATGAAGATGGAGTTAAGGAATTCTGGAGCATGAATTCCTTGTAAGATAAGAATGTGGAACTCCTAGTGAAGCTAGTGGAGTAGTTAGAAGAATATCCATACCCTGAGGAGACAAAATTCATCTTAACTGTTCAGAGAATCATTCAAGCTAAAAGGAAGAAGGAATTTGAAAGGAAGGTTGAGTATGAGAGGACTCAAAAATGTCTTCTCAGAAATCCTAACATGATAATCTTCTACAACACTGGTGGATCTGAAGAAGAGATCACCTTTGACCAACTAAAGATTCTAGTTGAAAATGAACCACAAATCACAGAACTCATCAAGAGACAACTCCTCAATATTATAAATTTTGAGGTGTTTGATCTCAAGAAGAAAGCTCTGAAAAGCTGTGATTTGAAGGAGAAAAAGAAGAAGGTGGAGTAAGGGAAGAGGATTAAGGTTGCAGATGATGTTGAAGCCACAAAGAAGGAGATATAAAGAATCAACAAACAAATCAAAGAAGCTGAGATTGATCTAAAGTATGCCAAACTTAATGATCAATTCTCCAGAAAAGCTGATTATGCTGTCTTTACAAATCCACTCAGAATCATCATTGACAGTATTGAAGTCAAGGTTGAAGATTTAGAGTACTCAACACTGCAAACCTAAAAAGAATTTTCAGATTAACTACATGATCTCTTCTAGAAGTTGAAAGAAATCTGAGTACAGAAGTTGGAAAGATAATTGATGCAAGGTCTAATGAAGATGATGAAGTAGACAACCTGAGGGTGAAACAAGTGTACACATCTTCCAAGGATAAGTTTCTTTCTAATGAGTTTGGAGTCCAATTTATATGCATCTCCAAAGGACCAGTGTAAGCTTATTACTCTTATCACGACTTGAAGAACCTTTCTCATACAATGGTGAAGCTAGTTCTTGACTGTGTGTCTAATCATGCCAAGAAAACAGAAGAAAAAAGGACCCTGAGAACTTTTAAGTTGTTATATGAAAGGAAGAAACCAAATCAAGGAAACTCAAGCACAAATTGAAGATTAACTCAGTCTAGAGGAGCCTAGTTGAGAAAAATATTTTGTTGAATTTGTACTTATAATTTTCTGTATACTACTCTTGTACAAACACTTCAAGTTATGTTAGTTGAGTTTGCATCTATAATTAGCTTTTAATTTGTCTTTATTTTACATAAAAACAAATTGGGGGAGATTGTTTGGGATTGTGGTGTAATCAACTAGTGTACTTAGTTTAAGTTTAATAAGCTAAGTAAAATATACTGTCATATAATTATTGATAGTATAGTTAGTAGTCACTTGTAGACAGTACATTTGAAAGTATTAGTTAGGTGATAGTACATTTGAAAGTTATTGTCTTGTATAAAAGAATAAAAATGAGTCATGTGGTAGAAGTTCACTAAGTGTTCATGCACAGCATGATTCAAAACTCAAACAGCAAGTTTTTAATAGTCAAACCTATGACAATACATTACAAGTGACAGTATAATTGGAACAGACGACAACAACTATTCTATTGACAATACATCAACAATTCCATTGACAGTAAACTTGACGGATAATGAAGATTTGAAGACATCAAGTATTACTGACAGTAACTATTACATTGATAGTAAAACTTGGCGGAGAATGAAGATTTGAAGACAACAAGTTTCACTTGCAGCAACTTTGGCGGAGTAGTTGACAACAACATTGGTGGGAATAGTTGACAGCGGCTTTGGAAGACAATATGTTTCATGGACTATCAAGCTTGACAGCAAAGTATGCGGAGCGGAAGATACCGTCACCAGAGAGAAGCTAAAGTTGACAGTAAACTTTTATTGAAACTGACAGTCTATTTCAGGTAGTAGACTAGATAGTGAAAATACAAGGAATGATTTTGACATTACTATCTAGTCTGTCAAGTCTACTACTGCAACTTGGGAGAATTCAAACAAAAGGTAAAATGTGCTTAAAGAGTAAAATATTTTTGCATATCTCAGAGCTGTTTTATCTACAAATGGAATGAAGACAAATTTGAATGGAAAAAGCAGAGTTTCTATTTCAAGTTTTGTTTTAGGAACAAGGGAAAGTATACTTGTAAGTGTGATATGTGTTTCAATATAAATACACATATCTCACAAGTACATTCTCTTATGTAATTGAGCTAGAATTTTCTCAAGTATAGAAATATTAGCAAACTCATTGTTATTGTATCTATCGAAGCTGGAATTATTTTCCAAACAGTTATAGCGAAAAAAAAATTAATAAAATTAATTTTGAAGTTTAAACACTCTGTCATTTTATACTAGTTTAGTTTGTTTGCATCACTAACTCGTTAATTATCATTCTTGTTGTTGTTAGCGAGAATCCTTAATAATTAATCAAGTTACAGTCAACCCCCTATTCTGCAACACTTATCATAACTAATACTTAGAATAGCTAAGTATTTGATAAATCAATCCAATAAACACTTAATTCTATATATTAATACTTAATTTAATTTAATTTGATTAATTTCAAATTTATTCAATTTTTAAATCGAACCTACTAAGTCTAAATGTATGCTTTATATATCTATAATATATTAATAAAATAAAAATATTAAAAATTTAATAACTGATCAGTATTTAAGTCATAAGGTCTAGACCTAAATTTTAAATATACTTGTGTATAAACTAAATATACAAATACATTATCTTTTTAAAAAATATATAAAAATAAAATCTATGATATGACTATATCATATATACTCATAATAGACACACACACACACACACACATATATATATATATATATATATATATCATTAACACATTTAATTATAATTGCTAACATCATCTTCTACGAATTATATTTTATTTTTAATTTATAACCTATATTAATAATTTTTTCACTTCATTTCTCAATTATTTGTTTTATCTTTTTTCAATATTATTTTATTTGCATAAATATCTATCAATTTATTTTATTTTTTATATTTAATAAATATTTATAATCAAGAATATTCAAATTTTGTTTAATCCTATTTTCAAAACTATTTGATTAAATTTTTTTATTCAACCTATTATAATTGAGTAATGTTAAATATCACGAAAATTTTCTCAAATATGAGTTGTTTTTAATTGGTGAATTTATATAAAGGGAATACATCATTGTTTGTAGGAATTCAATTAATCAGAATGTGACACATTAATCGTGATAAAAAGACCAGATAGGCAAATTAACATTTTTTTTACTATCATAAATCAAACTGAACTTTTATAATTTAGTTTTTTTTGTCAGTGATAACTTTCACGTAAATGAGTTGTAACGAAATATAATCCCATAAAAACAAATAGAGTTCTTTTATTCGAGAAAATTTATGATCTAACCAAGGACATGCAGAGATGTCTTTAAAAATTTAGACAATAAAATTTTAATTTCTGGAAACAGAACGCCGGTTACAGAAAAATTAAAAAAATAATTAGTACCCATTTGAATAGAAAAGGAGAGACAAAGAACATAATTTAAAATATACATCATGTAATTATTATTTTATTCAAAATGAAACAAGATAAAATCTATCATATAAAAATTTATAATTTGTACAAAAAATACTTTAAAGTTTTACCATTCCCCATTGCTTCAAGACTAATTAAATGAAAACTATAGCTGGAAGAGAAAAATTATATAAAACTAGTCCAATGAAAACACTAAAAATTTGTTTCATAAAGAATATAATTGAGATTTTGACTTGTTTCAAGTAAACAAAACTATTAAGCTAGCAAGTATAATTGAAGGGACATGATCCAGGATAAGCCTATGTTGGTTACTGCTTGCCAGCCGTTGGATGTAACAATGGACGAACTGAATTTAAAATAAAATAGATCGAGCCGCTGTTAATAACCGTGGCTCGTGTACAGAATTACGTACAAACGAGTCATGGTTATTAACAGTGACGTATTCTATTTTTTTTAAATTTTACGCGTACATAATTGCATCAAACTGTATGGAAGTAGTATGCTGCAAATAGCTTAACTAGCATACGTGATACAGCTTTATGTGTAACTGAACTACAATATACTTTACAATTTGACGACTTCTGTTAAGTCCTTTTAACACCGTTTATTTCAACATACGTCATACAGCTGCCTTGGGCAGCCAGACCAGTTCCATAATCAAAACGTATATAGCACACTCAAATGTTACATTATTTTGATTCCATTTTGGATTGACCCCACCCAAATCCACACTCAAGTCGACCATATAACTACGGCCCACTTTGATTTAATTATAATTAATTTAACATTTAAGAATCTTAAAATAAACCCCAAACTGGGCCTACACTAACCTAAACATCTAAAACCCATTTGGAGAAAACCCAAAAGCCTCAGCTCGAAAGCTTCGTGTCGACGCATTTCAAATTTACAGGGACGCGCATTTTAGCGGAGAAAGCTATGTCTTCACTAACATGCACCAGGATAACGGTGTTGACATTAGCAGCAGTGGTGATCCAGATAATCGGACTCTCACTCTTCGTTCTAGGGTTCTTCCCCGTCAAACCTGCTCTCTCCGGTGTCAGGTAAACACTAAATTAACTTATATAATTCTTGTATGTATATATTAATGTATGTTTAAGTTTAGCTTGTTACAAATCTAACCAATTGCTCATAATTGTAGATTTGTATGTGTATATGTATGAGAATCTGATATATATTCTGTGTGTTGATCGTTTTAGTGGTCCAGAGAGTTTTAATTCACCGTTTTATCCTTCTGCTGAGGATTACAACTCTACGATTCACTCTCCCGATGAGCTTAAATCGTTATATTTGGTTAGTAATTTACACTTTTAACTATTATCTGATTGTTCCGGCTGCAGTATTTTACGGTATATAATACATTTCGATATATGAGTAAGGTTTTATGGAAAACTATATTTAGACGAAGATAGTCTTTATGTATCACGAAAATGAAGGTGTTCTCCGGTTCCTCATTTGATCTTTTATAAGAACATATTGTATATTTTGCGATCGTTTTGCTTATTTGTATAATCACACCTAGCAACAATTGCATTCGAATTAGGAGAGCTAACTTGTATTAATTTTAAATTTATTTAAATAGAGGGTCATGCACTCATGCCTTGCACAAGCTCTATGCGACTATTAAAGACCAACAAATTTCAAAGTGGAGCGGCTAATCGGGTTTAAATAATATTATAATAAATATATAAATCTTTAAATGTAGGATCTTAATTGGTATATATATAATTGAGTTTAAAAAGAAGATGAAAAGCAAGATCCTACATAATATATTTACGTCAAAATATATAATCATTATAAATAAAAATATGGATTTTAAAAGAAGCTTATCAATAATTTTTTAAATTTTAAGAAATTTAGTTTTCAATAATTTTTTTAATATAAATGAAATTGATATTTAACATTTTATTTATCATTAATTTTAAAATTACAATAAATTTAATATGTATTAATATACTAGCCCGTGCTTCGCTCATGTCTCTGCAATGCTTGTATTTGTAATGGCTGTTAGGTGCATTCTTTAATTTGGACATCAATTTTTTTTTTACATTGTTTTTTTTGGAAGTCTTCTTCTTATACCTGAAACAAGAGGAATTATGTTCCGTGTTTGTATTTTGTTATATTGTGATATTCTATCTATGCACAGAAAATTATTTTGTTAAAATTCCACTATAATGTAGTCATATAATAATTTTTATTTTTAAGATTAGATGACATTTACCAGTGATCATAAAATGGAAATCATATTATTTATATCTCTTTTTGTTATTACTTTTAATTTTAATTTTTTTAGGTTACATTTCTTGGGCACTGAACTTGAGGGTAGTTTCTAATGATGCAGGAACTTTCCAAGATTCCACCCTCATATGATCGATTAATATTGATGGTATGTACTCTATGAACTTTAGTTTCAAGGGTAACCTGATACATTGTCCGAGTGTATTTGTATTATCACCTACTTATCTATAGAGTTATTTTACTTATACTTCTCTTTATTGTGGCTGTGTCAGTTAGGTTGTTGATGGCCTTCCAGCAGAATTTGTTCTTGGTAGGGATGATCAGCCTACCCCAGAAATTTACAGAAAATCTATGCCATATACTCAGTCACTCTTAGACAAGGGAGTGGCAACCGGGTATCATGCAAAGGCTGCTCCTCCGACTGTTACAATGCCTCGTCTGAAGGTGGCAAAATTGGTCATACAAAACATGTATCTTGTTCAATAAGAGTATTGCGTTTGGCTCCTTACTGTGTCTTTTTGATCAAGCAGGCTATGGTGTCTGGATCAGTTGGTGGTTTTTTGGATGTTGCTCTTAACTTTAATACTCAAGAACTTTTGGAAGACAATCTTATTGGTTAGTTCATTCAAGAGGTTCCATTTTCACAGAATTAATTTAGAAGTTCTTTGTGTTTTACTTTCAGATATATTACTTCCTCACTGAATTATTTTGCAGGACAGTTTTTCATAATCGGTTGGAAAATGGTGATGCTTGGCGATGAAACATGGCTCAAGTTATTTCCAGGATCGTTTGCTAGGCACGATGGAGTTGGTAGTTTCTTTGTAAGTCTTCAATGCCATATTTTCATTTTGAGCCATTTTTTAGTAATACACTAAATAACTTAACTAGGGCATATAAAAAGGAAAACATATATGTATCACTTGGTAAAAAAGAATCGAGTGATTTGATGTTACCTCTCAAGAGGTTGGGTGATACTTCTATTATATCCTAATTTCTCCGCGAAATGAAGCTGTTTTTTCTTTTGTAAGATTAGGAAAATATACAAATTTATAAATTTATATTGCTAGTCCAGAGGATATTCTTGTTCTAAGTTCCATTTAGTCTTATACTCTTATACATAAGTGAACTCGAGAAATGCTATAACTTCATTTTCTACATAGAGTTTGTATCTTTAGTAGAACACTATGAATTTATGTAAGAACATAATTGACTCCCACTTAGTCCTTAGACATTGTCATGACTGGGTTTATTTTGTCCCAAAAGACTTCACGATTTTAAGGGTCAAGGAAATATTGGTGTCAAAATACTAGTATAGTATATATGATATTTAATCGATGCTATATCTTCGTGGAGTATCTTATTAACTCCATTGTTCTAAAAATTGCTAGGCATCCCAGGGCGGTCGGGGTACCTTCTAGCGATTAATCGGTAATTGGGGATTAATCAGAATGATTAATCGGGACATTAATCGGATATATTAAAATATTATTTTTAATTTTTATAATTATATTAATTATAAAATGTGATTTTTAAAAATCACTTACATATATATATATATTAATCATAAAAAATCATTGTCATTGTTATAAACAATAATTTCAATATTAATAATTAAATAATTAAATATAATATATATATATATACATAAATATTTTTAAAAAAAAATCGATTTTGACCGATTTATACCGCCTAATACCGATTTTGACCGATTTATACAGCCTAATACCGATTTTGACCATCTAATATCGATTTTGACTGATTTTCACAAAAAAACACCTAATTTCTATTTTGACTAGTACTGATTTTGACCGATTTTTTAAAAAAATGCCTAATTTTCCGCCTAGCACCGAATTAATTGGGCGTTTCACTCCTGCCTACCGCCGAGAACTGATTTTGATTTTTAGAACACTGATTAACACTATGAAATATTGTATCACTAATAAACAATTTTGCTCTAGACTAGAAATAAACTTCTCTAAATTTGCATAAATAGTATACAATTTACCAGATTGAGAGTGTCCAAATTCTTGATAATAGATTAATTCTCAGAAAGCAACTATAATTCTACCTAAACTTTAATATGTTAGAAGGAAGCTCTTACGTGGATGATAACCAACAGACCAATGGATGGATCTAAATGATTGGGGGTGGGAGCTTCAAGCCCCGATACCTCTCCCCAAACTTACTCTTCCAAAATCTTAAGGTGTTAGAAGGAGATCTTAATTGAATCATATTATGTTCAACACTCATTTCAGTGATACTAATCAAATCGCATGTTTTTAGACAATTTTTAGACTAGTCAACTTTATTTTATTCTAATTTATTATTACTAGTTTATATCCTGTTATTATTATTATTTTAATTAAAATTTTATATTATATCTTTTATGTATATATTTATTTTTGTTTTTCACTATTTCTTTATTTTATCTGTATCATGTGTAAATGTATCATATGTAAATATATTATTATATCTTAGTTATATTAATTAGTTAATTATATTTTTATTTTACATGCATATCATAAAAATATTAGGATATTATTATTAAATATTTTCTGTTAGTTATGTTTTTTTTAATATTTTACTGTTAATGTTTTAATGTTTACTTTTTTTATTCTTTTCAATATTAATTTTATTTGATATCATGTATAAATATATTATTATATTTGAATTTTATTTATTGATTATTTATATTTTTATTTCAAATGCATATATACTATGTGAATATTTGAATATCATTATTAAATATTTTCTATTAGTTACATTTTATTTTTATTTATATTAAATAGAATTCATATTTTTATCAATATACCTACTTTTTAGCATTGTGGGACCCGGTGACGACCAAACCACATGATCTCCCTTATTCCAATTATATATAGGATATAATATCTACAAATAATTGGTCTTTACTGGCCATTTGAATTAATAAGTATTAAACCATGAATGTGAATTATAAGTATCAAACCATGAGGTACAAGGGTAAATATTTGCAGCAAGTAATATTACATTTGCAATTCATTCTGATTCATATACATAGAAATATATATGATTCTAAGCATGCATAGTACAGCTGGGCTAGGGACACCTTTAAAATGATAAACTGGCAGTGTAAATATGATATGAGTACATGATAAAAACATTACAGGCCTTGTTTGACATTTGGATTATGGCTATATCTTATCTGTTTAAGTTATGTGTGTAATTTGGCACATAAGTCGTATAACTTTTTTTTAGTAAAGTACGCATAACATGGGTATCACTGTGGAAAAAATATTGATTCATGTTAATAGATAGCATCCACATTCCACTGACCAAGTGCCTCACAATTATCGATAATAGTTTAGTGTACAAAAAGGCGACCTACTGTGATAATCATGTGTAGCAATTCAAAAAAGTAATTACTTCATATAGAATAACAAATAACACAAAACAAAAAGAAAGACAAATTGAGCGCGTAAAGGTAATCGCTACAAAATGTTTATTTTTGGTCTGCGTGTCTAGTGTCTACACGTACTAGAAGGATGCAAAACTAATTTTTTCTCTACTTTACAAATTGAAACAAAAAGATAAATGTATAAGTAGTGCAACCAGAATTTTACGAAGATTACTTGATAAGCAAATAGGATATAGGCATTATCATTGGCTAAAAATTGCTTAATTATTTCGATAACGTTACAGACTCACTGTGAAAACATAAGTTAATAATTTAACACTTAAGTTATACAACTACATTCTTTTTTAGAAAAATTATTGAAATACCCCACCTGGTAGTACACATGAATGTACATTTTTTAACCTTAATGTCATAATTATAGAAATTCCAAACATGCTCCTGGTCCGACAACAAAATTTATGCATGCTAAATTTTATTTAGATACACAATGAACTTAATTCATGGGCCCTCTGAATTGAGATCAATGATTGTGCTACTTTTTGATCAAGAATAGGAGCTCCATCTGATTTGTGTGTAGCGCAGACCTATGTTACTCGGACTCTTCCTTTTACCTTCGAGTACCCGTGTCGGACACTCGACACTCGGACATGGACACTCGGACGCGGACACTTATTTTAGGCCAAAAACATGTATATTTTTTAAAATGTTGCCGAGTCCGATACTTGGACACGTATCCAAGTTGGACACTTTTAGGCGAGTCCGAGTAACATAGGCGAAGACAAATATAATTGAGAAAAAAATTTTATGGTATTAAATCAAACGAGCTGAAATCGAAATGGACTGGGTAAAAGACCTTTTAAGAGGAAGCAGAAGAAACTGGCAGACTTTCTAGCAAATTGCAAACACTTAGACAATTGCACAATAATAAAAATCTAATTTGCAGACAATCATGATTCCAATAATTTAAACAACTATTTGTTAAACCGTTAGAATTTTGTAAATTATATATACAAATATATGACACAAATTAGAGCATAAATCAAATATTAAAGATGCTATAAGCAAATAATTATCTCCTTTATTGCAACGATATGATATTTGGTTTTGCTTTCCATTTATTCGAAGAGTTATCGTGATTCATCAACCAAAAACTAAACCATTTATAAGCAAACAATCGGACCAATGTTAGAGCGAAGAGGGGTAAAATAATTGAGAGATGGGTGTTCATTTATGTTGCTTCTTTGCTTCTTGAACATCATGATTAATTTCGTAGGCATGCACGTCTACATTAATATTATCATAATCAAAGTTTCCCCAGCCTCCGGTCCTCCATTATGCTAAAGATCCTTGCATCCAACTGAAGCCACTATTCTAAGGTGTTCATTTTAAGATTTGGTGATATCACCATGAAATAATTTTTGGTGATAGTATGACACCATTAAAGTCTTGTAGGATTATATGGCTTATACCTCGATTAGCTTTGGCATTGCAGTAGATTTGAATATTAGTTGTTATTTTTTGGCCTTGCTCAGTGTTCTTCCCATGTTGTACATTGCCTTGATGAATATGTTTAACCATATATGACACGTGAATGTGATATTTGCACAGGTGAAAGACACTGTTCAAGTGGATCAGAATGTTTCTCGACATTTGGATGATGAACTTGACAGGACTGACTGGAAGCTTCTGGTATTCAACTCCTTTTTATAATCGTCAATATTCCTTCTTTAATTGTTACTGTCTTTGCAGGTTGCCACTTCATTTTCTTCCCCTACTTGCTTGTGGAGATATGGTTTTTTAATGCATAGTCTTCCAAGTTTGATTTTCTCATGTTTGGTACACTAGTGATTACTGACATCTCTAATAAAATTTCCAATGTGCTAAAGTTGAAACTTCTCACTTTATTGTTTCAGATACTGCACTATCTTGGTTTGGATCATGTTGGACATACTGGTGGGCGCAATAGGTAATTCTCCTAAGCTTTTTGTCAGATATGCACTCTAAAAAGTACTATTCATCATTTATCTAGTTTGTTTCGTCTATTTTAGTGTTCTGATGGGACCGAAACTTGAAGAGATGGATGAAGTTATTAAGAAAGTACACCAGAGCATGGTCCAAGATCAACTGGGACGAACACTTTTGGTTTGTGTTGCTTTGCTTTAGTGATCTGGTATCGGGCCAAACTAATGCATCATTATCATATACAGTATGTTTCTTGAGTGAACATATATAGGCTATAAGATCTAAAGGTTCAAATTTTTTGACTGTTTTAAGGAATACAA
The DNA here is from genome assembly GCA_028671895.1 of Oenanthe sinensis. Classification (NCBI taxonomy): domain Eukaryota; kingdom Viridiplantae; phylum Streptophyta; class Magnoliopsida; order Apiales; family Apiaceae; genus Oenanthe; species Oenanthe sinensis. The sequence continues at coordinate 98,916 of JAPMAC010000204.1, forward strand.
TGACAAATTTACAGTTATTCAGAAAGATTAAAGAAAGTCGTAAAAAATTATGAAAACTGAGTTTAGAAAATACATATTATTTATTTAAATATTCAAAATTATACAACTCCGTTCCTATTTAGATGTCCCTTCGAACAAATTTTGGTTCAAATTGACTGAACTTTGATTTTAATTGTTACAATTACATTTTTACATCTAAGAACTATAATAAATTTTAAAGGTCAAAACGTGGTCAGTTTAACTAATCATGGTCTGGGGGGACATTTAAATAGGAACGGAGGTAGTATTAGCACTGTGATATAAAAGCAAGATCTGGTTTAGAGTCTTCAGCTATTGCCCCGGAGGAAGCCACAAAATAAACATACCCACACTATATAACTAGAATCAGATTTACTAAATGCAAAGGGCCCTTTGAACATTCCCGATATTTTAAACATAGTTCACAGGTAACCTATGCTCAAAAACATATGTCCCTTCTTGGTCAACCCACAGGGAAAGGATTCCTCAATGATACAATGATTACAAAATCTGTATTGGAGGACTTCATTATATTATTACAGTACAGACTTTCTAGTTTATTATAGTTTACTCATTTCAAAAACAACAAATTTATTGAATATTGATAAACCTGGAATAATGTAAAACATAACATTCATAAGAGCCTGTAAAGCCTGCATAGTACATTTCACAAGCAAAATCCGAACTAGAATTGGGGGTATGTTTGATATGACAGTTTTTGGAATTAGAGTTTGTCAGGAATTGATGAATTCCTGAACTGTTTGAGACTGTTTTTTGGTGTTTTCTGGTTATAATTGCAAAATTAACAAGTAAACTAGAGAAATGAAGGCAGATACAGAGAGATTTCAGAGAGAAATGAGAGAGATAAGGCAGAAAAGAGACAGAGATTGAGCAGCGAGACAAAGAAACCCTAGAGAGAGGGGGGGGGGGGGGGGTTTGGTGGAACAAGTTCCATTTTCTGATATTTCATAATCCATAATCTGAAATTACAAACACAACTACTATTTATAGACCTAATTACTAACTATCATAGAAAATGACTGTAATACCCTTACTAGTTATTACTACTGGACTACTACTCTAGTCCTAACAGAGTTACTAATGACTCACTGAAATTATTTTTCAAAAATTTTGATTTTGATGTAGCAACTGAGAAATTGTTATAGTGATAGCTCCCCAATATAGAATAGTTGTGTTTCTTCTATAATCTTACGATTGACAAAAATATGCTTCGAAAAGTTCAATGGGTTGAACATATGCATATGCCTTCAAATTTATTTAAAAAGTAGATAATTACATATGACAACAAGGGAATTTGCTTTAGGAGAAAACTCACCAATATGTTTTTCTAGGATGATTGACAGTGAGGTAGCTCGTAGCTGTGTTAGGTATTAACAATTTAGTACTCTTTGTTGCGGTTGAAGTTTTTATCTTATTTTATATTTTTGTTGCTTTATTTAAATCCAGCTTATATAGATCTATAAGAAGTTGGGCCCTATCTAGAATTACATATATAATTACTAATATGCTTTTTGTCATGCACTTCATATGTAGATGGTCGTCAGTGATCACGGTATGACAGAAAATGGTAACCATGGTGGCGCTTCATACGAGGAAACGGATTCTTTGATGCTACTTATTGGCCTGAGAGATTATGATCATCGACCAACCACCCATAAGACAGTGAATCAGGTGTGCACAAGTTAATGTTTAATTAAGCTACATAGTTTTCTAAATGCCTGCTCAAGGATCTTGGTAGGATTTATGGCATGCAGATCCTGTCAAAAATGTGCAGCTCATGCTTTATTCATATATGAGTTGTATTGTTTGTAATTAGTTTCGTGTCGTGTACTTAAATATCAAATCCATATCCAATCCGTTTCGGATTCGTGTACTTAAATTTGAAACCCATGATTGTTGTATACTTTTGTGCCGTATTTTCTTGTATAATAAATAAAAATATTAAAATAATTCACTAAAATTATTATATTATGTATATAATTATGAAATATATATATGTTTACATTAAACTCTATAAAAACTTGTTAATCTATATTATATATAAAACTATGTATTTATATATATATAGGCTATTGCTCCATAATGAACACTCTCATATAAAGAACAAGAAAGAACACTATAGAATCTTACATAAAAATTCATTTAGATTCTAATTTTAACATCAATTATACCTTTTTAATGAATAAAAAAAGATTCTAACATGAGATTAACAAAAAATCATAACATGATTGCATGTAAATTTCATTTTTACAATATATATATAAGATTCTATGTTGGATTCTATTTAAATTTGAATTTTAAAATTTAGATAAGATTCCACTTTAGATTCAATATGTTAGGCTTTATTGTAGTTCAATTTTATGATTCTAATCTTAACAATCTATTTTTAATAAAAAATAAAGTGTTTTGATGGTGTTCTTCCGTGTTCTTTATATAAGGGTGTTCTTTATATAAGGGTGTTCTTTATGGAGTGCAACACACATATATATATAAATACAATTATTAAATTATAAATATATTTATTTCGTATATTTTCATGTCGTGTACTAAAAATGAAAACCTATATCTGACACGGAATATGACTGTGTACTTTCATATTCATGTACTTTCGTGTACCAAAAATCAGACCCGCACCCGTTACTTTTGTGTCGTGTTCGTGTACAAAATTGTCAAGTCTAGTTTTTGGTTGCAGAAAGAAAAATACCTAGGATCTGTATGCTGAGGAAAAGGAGACTTCACATTTTGTTAACGTTACAAATAGTAAGAGAAAATATATGATGCAGAAAAATAAGCTGGCAGCTAGAGCTATCAGAATAGGCAAACATTGTATTGAATTGAATTATGTGTGTTTTACCAAGTTGCCGAAACTTGGAAGTATTGATGATTTGATATATCTAGTCCTGTTTTCTGCTGAATCCATCTTAATTAAGTACAGGACAGTCCTGCGTTCTGCTCATCCATCTTAAATAGTACAGGACATTATATTTTCGAATTCTAATTTCGGTTTTAGAAATACTGATTAGTTTTTTATTTAACATTATAATATCATGAAAATTTGGAAATTTGTCATGCCCATGTACAAAACATCTCCACCACTTAAGCTAATTTGTAAGGAAGTTGAACCAGCATACCATAGAGTATACTCGAACACCTGATACTGTCGAAAGTGTATTTTACCTACCATTTTTCATTCATTCATTCTGCATAGAATATGGGATACCTTAAAACACTATCATATACCCCATTAATTTGGAAATACAGGAAAGAGTCCTCTTAATTTTTTGAGGAAAGATGAGAAGGCACTATGAACCACTACTTACTATTTGCACGGGCATTGATTGCTGCGATTACAAGAAACAAAAGATCCTTAGGACCTTATCCGTTTCTAGCTAAAAACATGATAGTAAATTATTAAAGCCCTCTGTGTTTGTTCTAAAACATTTTGCTTGAGAGCATAATTATATATATTGGGGAGTTTGTTGGAGCTACTTTAACTGTAAACTGAATTTGTTGGAAAGCAACAGGGATACCTTTTTGGAGACACATGAATGAGAGTTGAAAAAAATGAGAATGCATTGTAAAACACTGCTTCTTACTTGTATGGGCATCATTTTTTTGCCCTTACAAGAAACAAAAGATTCCTATAACGTTATCTGTTTCTCGCTAAAAACATGATAGTAATATATTCAGCCCTATCATTTGTTCTAAAACATTGTGCTCGAGGACATGCTTATATATTTTGATGTCCACTTTGTTTTTTTTGCAGTCAAACGGACTCGTCTTTGACCGTAATTTAATAATAATATATAATTGAAAAAATTTAAAATTTTATATTATTAAAAAATATATATGATCTACTTTAAAATTTATTTTTTAGTTTTCTAAAATTATAAACGAATAATTTTTTAAATTCCGATAAAAAATTAGTCAATTTGACTCCAAAAAAGTCAAAATGGACATGTAAATAGGGACGGAGGGAGTACTATGAACTGAATTGATTGGAAAGCAACAGGCATACATTAATCTTGTATGTTCTTTTTGTGATAGCTCCTTTCTTTTACCCTGCATATATTGTCTGGCAAATCAAATTCTTCTAATTTTGCATTACAAATCTAATTACAATTTTACGTCTCTGATCTTATTTCTGTAACCAGGTTGACATTACACCAACGATAGCTCTTCTTTTCGGTGTCCCGATACCCATAAATAGTGCTGGAATCCTAATCGCCGAGACACTGAAATCTTTAGAAGGTTTGGTTTTGATTTTTTTCTTTGTTTAAATCTATTCATAATGCACTATGATGAAATGAACCTGTTCAGCGAGGTTTTGTTTAATTGGAATAGAATTAGGCAGGAAGGTATTTCTGGTACGGTATTTGTTCCACAAATTTAGACTAATATTCTTTTCAGCCAGTTTACAAATTAATGCTCATTCTCACATGCATATATGTTTGGAAATTTTGTCATAAAATTTACACTTTCTTGTTCTCTCTTATCTCCTTACATGTTTCTTCTACCCCTAGCTTTAGCTTTATTCACATTTCATTTTGTTCCTACACTTCCACTCCATTCAACCAACCAGGCTCAACAATTGTGAAGAATAACTGTATAAGAAAACAAAGCTTGAAAGTATTTTTTTAATTTAAATATGCTTCTATAGCTCAGAAATATTGGTAACTGGGTTTGTGATAAATAGTTGGCTATCAGCTCTCGAGGCAATAAACAAGTTTACAGTGTCAAATGTCGTAAGTATTTTGAGTTTTTATTTTGATATCTAAATGCAATTAATCTTGTTATGTTACAGTATTATCTTTTCTCTGCAAAATCTCTGGAGATATTAGTGTTACTTACTGTTGTTGCTTTTAACAATATTTTTTTTGTTTATGATTTTTTTTTATGTTAATAGTTAATACTAAGACAAACACTGAGAAGCATAACACTTTATTTAATTTTTTTTACTTGCTTCATCGCTAATATAATCTATATGATGCCCCAGTGGTATTGGCTTTTCCGTTTGGTACCATTGCGTTTTTGACTCCTATATATGGTACCACTGAGGTTATGATTTGTTCCATATGGTATCCTTCCGTCATTCAAACGTTAAGTTGTTTAATTTTTTAATGAAAAATTATATATAGCACCCTTGTGATATTGACTTTTCCATTTGGTATCATCACATTTTTTACTTCTATATACGGTACTCTTAAGGTATAAATTAATTTATTTTAAAATTAAATTATAAGTATAAAACTAATCATAGAAGACAATCATAATAATACACGTTATAATTAGTTTATATATCTTAAGGGTTAAATTAAATTATAAGTATAAAACTAATTATTATATATAGAAGACAATTATATTTTAAAATTAAATTATTAGTTTAAACGTTATAATAATCGATTATTAATTTTTTTGACTCATGATCCCGTATTCCATATAAATTAGATGTTAGTATATTATAAATCAGATATAGTTAAATCTTGATAAATTAATATCCGATAAATTAATAACCTCGATTAATTAATATTTTTTTATAGTCCCGACTCGGGCCTTTTATTGTAAATTAATAATTCGATAAATTTATAAGATAATAATTTTTTATTAAAATATATAAGTTCTATATAAAATATAAATTAATAATTTCATTTTTAATCAAAATTAGATATTTATTTTAAATACTTTTATAATAATGACTTCAATATAATTACTTATTTTTAGTGTTTCTCTGGGACTTCATCTTTAAAACTACACAATATTATTATCGAGGTTTAACTGTAATCGATTATTATTTTTTGGAAGAGAGTTGATTATTGTTAAAAGTTAAAAGAAATGTTTATTCTAAAACAAATAGAAATAATAATATATAAATAGATTAAGATATATAAACATCATGGTTCCTCGAATAATATATAAATTTAATTCAGTTAAAATTTTAACACAATTTAGTTTTATAACGTATATTATTATAATTGTCTTCTATAATTAGTTTTATACTTATAATTTAATTTTAAAATAAATTACTTTATACCTTAAGGGTAACGTATATAGAAGTAAAAAATGTGATTGTACCAAATAGAAAATCCAATATCACAAGGGTGTCATATATAATTTTTCATTAAAAAATTAAACAAGTTAACGTTTTCATAACGTTTGAATGACAGAGAGGTACCATATGGAACATATCATAATCTCAGTGGTACCATATATAGGAGTCAAAAACGCGATGGTACCAAACGGAAAAACTAATACCACAGGGGCACCATATAGAATTTCCCTTCAGAATATTTAAAGAACATTTTTCTTGAATGCTACATGTGCTTAATCTTGGTGTGCTTCATTTTGCAGATGAGCAAAAATTAAGAGCTCTGGAACTAAATGCGTGGCAGTTATTCAGGCTACTACAAGCGCAATTACCTGATTTATCATGTCGATAAGGATGAGTGTGGTTTTGAGATTGGTGAATGGGATGGCAACATGGAGGAGATTTTTTGTTGCTTATACGTAAAAGCTGCAGCACTTCACAAGTCCTGGAAATCTTGCCAAATTTTTGGGTAATTTACTAATTCTTTTCTGAAACTCGAGACAAGTTTGTTTCGACAAATAGCTGAATTCCCTGCTGCCTTTTATTTTTAACAATGTATCAGGTCTAATAAAGTAGAGGACTATAGGAGCACAACCTTGGCATATAATGATTTTTTAAAAACTACAAGTGAATGGTTATCACGTAGAGCAACCAACGTAAGTCTGTCTCCTTTGCAATTATCAGATTGGACATTTCACATCGAAATACAGATAAATGAAGACAATTTTATATACTCCTTACAGATTGATGATGCAAGTTTAGATTCAATGTTTGCAGAAACCTGTTGGACTACTTGCTTTTGGGGTGATGGGGATGCTTTTATCATGTTTTATCCTTCTAAGCCTTCTTTACCAGCTAGGAGAAGACGTTGGTATGATCGAAAAAGACCGTACATCTCACATCAATAGTAGGATGTACAAGTGGCATATGGATGAGATTTTTGCCATTGCTGTCGTTTGTTTTCTTGTGTTAAGTATGGGATCTAGTTCTCTCATTGAAGAAGAGCACTATATATGGCATTTCATGACATCCACACTTAATATTTTATTGCTCAGAAAATCGGTACAGTCTATCTCATTGGGAAACACACAAGATCAAGTCAATTTCATAGAAAGACAAAGAAAAAGAAGATTTATTCAAATGTTCTCCATTATATTTGTTCTTATATCTGGAAGGATTTTGAGAGGCTGGCATCAAGGCGGTGTTAACTGGACCAATTTTCCAGACATATCTAAGTGGCTTGAAAATGAAGGAATGGCATGTATAAAACCAGTTCAGCTGGTTTCTTTGCTCCTACTTATCACCTCGAGCTTCTATGCTCTTGCATTTTTTCGGCCAAGGACAAGTTTTGTCATAGTTGTTGGATTGTCCTTTTTATTGCCAGGATTTTTAGTTCTGCAATATATAATTAAATACCAGAGCAATGATATCCCGGCATCTAGCTATGGTGCTACCCTACTGGTACAACTGATCTATGTAATGCTTGGCACTTCTACATTTGGGATTGCTGTTGCATTACCTTGGTTCATGCCTGTTCGAAATTGTAAGGGTTGCTCAAGCCATCACAACGAAGCTCTACTTGAGGGCAGCGCTGATTCTCTCTATTTGATTGGTCTAGTATACATTATATGTTGGTGCCTACTTCAGCTGCTGCTTCAGCAACCCATTAATTCACTGCCAGTATTGTTGCTTCTTATGCAAATCCTAGCAAGCATTTGTTTTACTTCAAATAGTGACCCAAAATCTAAACAGTGGGTTGAGGTTAGCTACAGCCATTATATGTCTAATGTTCGCTTGTTGATATTGTTGCCAAGTCAGTAGGAGAAAGATCATTCCAACTTATAAATGGAGTTGAATAAACTGTCTTGTCATTGTTGTTTTCCTAATATAAAGGCTTCTGATACATAGACATATTAGGTGGCAGTATGCTTGCAATGGAAGTATTAGAATTTTGTCTTTAGATTTGAGAAGAGTAGTGCATTATTAATGCAATCCACACTTTTAGTTGGACTTTAAGCCATGAATCCTGTGCTTCCAGCTTCCAGCACTGTATTAGAGTAGAGAGTGGCAGTCGGTCTTCTAAATAAACTGAATTGTTAAAAAATATACCTGCCTGTTATTAAGTCCTAGTAAAAGTGAAATCCTTAATGTAGATTACAAACCTGTAATCTAACATATGTTATATAATGTGGAGAATTGATCCATGTAAAACTTTATAAACCTTTTTGTGAAATAGTAATTTCTATGTTTTCGTATCAATTGTAGTTAAATTTTAAAAACTTTAGTTACTAATTTTCTTCTCCGTAGGTTGCTGCTCTATATTATCTGGGAATGGCGGGCCATTTTGCTCTTGGAAATACCAACACTATAGCTACAATAGATGTTGCTGGAGCTTACATGGTGCCATTTCATCCCTCAACACATTCTCATTCCTAAATATTGCTATCGCATTATCTTGAGTGATATAATTGCTTTTGTATTGTTTATAATATGAAGGGAGTCTCGAGTCATTCAACAGTACTTTCTGGCATCTTAATGTTCATTATTACCTATGCGGCCCCCATGTTAGCTCTTCTCAGCATGTTAATTAATCTCTCTCTGAGGAGCAGAATCTCCCTTGTGAATGCTAAAGATGCTGATCTCCAGTATTTGCTCAAGACAACTCTCGCCTATCCTTCTCTGGTTCCATTGGGCTTGAATTCAATTTTTTTGGTCGCATACACCACCATATTGCTATTAATGAGGAATCATTTATTTGTGTGGAGTGTCTTTTCTCCAAAGTAAGTCCAACTCAACTGAGAATCGTGATTATATATGCATATTGATGTTTTCTAAGCTATTTGGTATAAGAATAGCGTTTGTAGGATGCTTTTGTCTAAGTTTTAACTTTCTTTCTGTTCATTCTCCCAGATAAGTATCATCGTGTGCAATACCCATAGATTTTGATTAGTTGATCTTGGCATGGTTGATCTGGAAACCCTATTCAAGGACCATCATACTGTCTGATCTGCATATACTAAAACATCCTAACATTGGACCTTTAGTATTGATTATATATGACTTGGTCCAGAATATACTCTTCAAAATTATGCAATGTGAATATTAGATCAGTTATATTTATCTTACGACTCCATCTGGATCATAGTTTTGAAATTAGAACTAATCGAGCTAGTTTGAAGATATTTTGCGAACCTTAAAAGACTCATCAGTTATCACATCATTCTCATAAGTAGGCAGTGGCCCTACCTGTCTTAACATTTCGTAGTAGTAAAAGACATGCTAGTACATATATCACTATTCTCTAGGCAAGATAATATTTTCTCCATTTAATCAGATATGTTCCCTGCCCTCTTACAGTCAAGAGAATGACATGGTTTATCATAGCTGGAGCTCATTGGTAAAGTTAATTGTTATATATATATATATAACATCTTGGGCAGATTAAGCAAAAGATAGGATTTGTGATGATGGGCTGTTCCTGTAAATCAAATACTTGGTATTAAACAATATTAGCTAATTGGATAAAGAATTTATGATGTACCGTATTACTCTTGCAGGTACATGTATATTTGTGCAACAGCTTGCATCTATCTAGGGGTATTTATCGTGGCTTCAACAGTGTTTTATACGTATGCAACGCTTGGTTTACGGAAAATGTGGCAGGCATGGAAAAGATAGTAATTATGTAAGCTAGGTCTTTCTGTGGCAACAGAAGTTGAATTTAGTGTTACAATAATACTAATTTGTATGTTAGTTCACAAGAAATTTGTGCTGCAGTACTCGTGGGAATATTAACAAAGAAATGGAAAGAAAGAACACAATAAAACTGTTACTGCCCTCACAGCTTCTTGACTGGATTTTTTGCTGTCAAGTAGCTTTGACGTTTTCTTTCTTAAAGGTAGGGATTGGTTTTTGTTTTCTTATGATACAGCGCCAGAAAAAGTGCTGCAGTAGTATTGATTTGTATTATTTTCATTCTATTGTCAAGTAGTCGGTTTGGGTGATTTCAAAACAGGATACCAGCCCAAACCGAAATTGCTGTTTTCTCAACATGGATCTACGTATGTATACTTCTATGCTATATTATTATAACTTAATTTATATAAAAAGTTATTATCAAAACTTATAGAGTTTCATTTATTTTATCCATTTTTATATTGAACAATGACTTGAATTTTTAATTTTTATTTTACAATGGCGATCATTGAGCAATAACGTGGTCATTAATACAAGTTTTTATGTTGTACTATCTATTGAATCAAGGAGAAATATTTTTTTCCTTCGGGGTTATTGTTAGCTTATTCATGTCCCGAGTACTTGTCTCGTATTGAACTTGTGTGCAGAACTAATACAACTGATATTCTTTTCCCTTGGGGGTTATTGTCTTGATTTTAACCGAAGTCCTTCCACCCTCTGATCAATAAAGAAAAGACTTTTTTTTTTCCGAAAACGATAAACGACGATTCATTTTATAGATAATTAAATCGAAGTACATATCCCAAAAAGATAGAGATGGTAAGAGTTTTTTCATATATAAAAATTTATCATTCAATTGAAATGTATAATTAATATCATGATCCGTAACTTAAATTGCAACTCCAAAAAAAGATATTACTCAATGATAGTCCTTTAAATAATATGTTACATAAATGCAACAAGTATATATACATCATAATCCTTGTTCCATTCATCTTCATCTGGTAGTAATTTTTCGTTCAAGTGAATTTAAAAAATAATAAAATAAATCAAAAAATACAAATAAGTTGATAAAAGTAACAATAATATAAGATTAAATGTAATATAAAATTATAGTGTGACAAAAAAAAGATTATAGCATAAAACTCTCAGTTTATGATAAAAACCGTCTAATATGACACAAAATTGTTATAAACGACATACAATCACTATCAGATATGGTCAAAATACCACAAAAAATGACACCGCCTCATAGATACTAAAAAGTAACCACATATTACACTAAAATCGTTAAAAATCTTAAATTCGGAGGATATGAAAATAAATTTAGAAGATCTCAAATTTTTGAGATCTTGTTATTCCACATCATAAACATAAATAATAATAATAATAAAATATGTTCATAATTTGCTGACGAAGTTAAGAATAATATAATTATAATTAACATCGATGACTTTAGGGTAACGATGACTTGTTTTTTTGGTATTTTTTTTATTTTTGTAATGTTACATTAATTTGTGGGCATGTGTAGCTATTGGATCGCTTATAATATATACTAGCTTATAACTCGTGCAAAGCAGACAATATTAATAAATTAATTATTTTATATAATTTAAATATTTAATTTAATATGATCATATATTTTATTATTAATTTCTTTCTATATTTTTTATACAACTTTGTTTATATTTTATTATTATATATTAATTACTTTTTTGATTTTAATATTCATAAATTTAATTAATAAATTATAATTTTAAATAAATTAAAGAGTTTGAATTGTGATAAAATTGAGTTGAATGTGAGTACAATTATATTAAATAAAAACTATAGTGTAAATAGCATTCTTAAAATAGAAAATGTATGCGATAATTTAGATATAATATAATATTAATTGTGAACATTTTTATAAAAGGAGGTATGCACCGGTGATAAAGTTGTATGTATGATATATCTATTTTAAATATTATAAAAATATAATATATTTTGGCATTTAAGTTTTTATATTTAATTTTAATTATTAAAATAGTTTGTATAAGGGTATATTTTACTAAAAAGAATTTGTATAAGGATATATTTTAATTAAAATTTAATTAGAAATTGTGTTTGGATTTAAGTATGAGATAAATATTATAATATAAAAGTCGACCGACTAAATATTTGTATGTTCGTCGTCATTATAGATATTTTTAAAATATCATATTATCCCCTCTCCCTGTATTTATATAAAAAATACTATTTTCAAAAGTTTTTAAATATCAATGATATTGTTATAAGATTATAATAATTAAAAATAATAAATAAAAGAAACGGACAGAAGGAACTGGATTTGAAGTTTTGTTGATTTGTATATCAACTTATCTCAAAATGAATGTTACGTTGGTATTTATAGGCACACGAGCCCCGCCTATTACATTGCTTTTCCATTAAGCTTTACTATGCGGTTTAGTATATTATTAAAATATTGACAATCATTTATATATATAACACTCCCCTTTAATTGTCAATATATGATTATCGAGTTCGGTTGTCTCGTTAAAATCTTGTAAAGAAAAATTCATTGGAATAAAAACATTAACGAAGGAAAAAGAGTACAGTCGTTCCCTCAATAATTGTCTCACGGTCCGTTATGTAGAGCTTGACTGTCTCGTTAAAACCTTGCAAGAAAAAACCCATTGAGATAAAACCTTAACGAAGAAAAAAAAGTACAGTCTCCCCCTGAAAGAAATATCTCACGGTCCATCACCTTGTTTTTAACAAGTTCCTTAATTTTCGCATCCCGATATTATTTCACAACTTTTCAAATGTTGATATAGGCAATGACTTTGTAAGCAGATCCGCCATATTTTCATGGGAGCGAATTTGTTGTATATCAATGTCACAATTTTTTGGAGTCTGTGAGTATAGAAGAATTTTGGCAAGATGTGTTTTGTTCGATCCCTTTTGATGTATCCTTCATTGAGTTGTTTAATACAAGCTGATTATCTTCAAACATAATTGTAGGGCTGTCTAAGATACCTGATAAGCAACATGATTCCCGAATATGTTGAATAATAGATCGCAGCCAGATACATTCTCTACTTGCTTCATGGATTGCTAGCAGTTCTGCATGATTTGATGAAATTGTCGTCATAGTTTGTTTCATAGACTTCCAAGAAATAGAAGTGCCACAATATGTGAATACATAACCTGTTTGTGATCGTCCAAAATGAGGATCCGACATGTACCTAGCATCTGCATATCCAATTAGCTGTGAATTCGAATGTTTTGGAAAGAATAATCCAAGATCAACTGTCATACGAAGATATCTCAATATATGTTTGACTCCATCCCAATGCCTTTTGGTAGGATCAGAACTGAATCTCACCAATAGATTTACAGCAAATGCAATATCAGACCGGGTATTGTTTGAAAGATACATAAGAGCGCCAACTGCACTAAAATATGGAACTTCAGGTCCAAGAGTATCTTCATCTGGCTTTCTAGGCTGAAATGGATCTTTATCAGGTTCAAGTAACCGAACAATCATTGGCGTTGTTAGTGGATGATATTTATCCATATAAAACCGATCAAGCACCTTCTCTGCGTAAGTTGACTAATGAACAAGTATGCCTGAAGATAAATGTTCCACCTGTATACCTAAACAAAATTTTGTATTTCCAAGATCCTTCATTTGAAACTCATTTTTCAAATAGTTAGCAGTATTAGTAATATTTTTAAAAGTACCAACAAGATTCAAATCATCCACATATATAACAATAATAATAAACACAATTTCTGACCTTTTAATAAACACACATGGACACACTTGATTATTAATATACCCATCATTCAATAAATATTCACTAATTCTGTTATATCACATATGACCAAATTGTTTTAAACCATATAATGATCGTCGTAATTTAACAGAATATAAATGACGAGCCTTAGTTTCATCTAACTTTAATCCTTCAGGGATTTTCATATAAATATTACTATCAAGTGATCCATATAGGTAGGTTGTCACAACGTCCATGAGACGTGTTTCCAATTTCTCCATACAAGTCATACCCATCAGAAAACTAAAGGTAAATCCATCTATAACATGAGAGTATGTTTCCTGGTAATCAAGTCCAGGCCTTTGAGAGAATCCCTGGGCTACTAGCCGGGTTTTATATCTCACAATTTCATTTCTCTAATTTCGTTTTCGTACAAATATTCATCTATTCCCAACAGGGACTACATCAGCTTGTGTTTGGACTGCAGGTCCAAATACATTTCTCTTGCACAAGTAATGCAATTCTTCCTCGATTGCAACTTTCCATTTTGGCCAATCACCTCTTTGTCGGCATTCTTCCACAGTTTGTGGTTCAGGATCGGAGTTCATCATAATATCACATGCCACGAAAAAAGCATATACATCATCAATTTCAGTACTCCCACGATCCAATAATTTCCCGTTATGTACATAACTTATCGAGATCTCATATTTTTTGGTATCTTTGTTTCTATGGAAGCATGTGCAACTTCTGGGACAATATCCTCTTCAGGAGGCAATACTACTTCAGGGGTTTTTGTTACAGCCACTTCAGGGGACTGAACCTCTTCAGGAGGTAATACCACTTCTGGGGTATTTTTTAGAACGCTTGCCACTTTTGGGGAATGTCCAATTAATTTCTATTTTCGTGGTATAATATCTTTTGTACCGATAGGTCTACCACGCTTCTGGCGTGGTTTTGAATCACCAATCAATTCTTCAGGAATTAATTTTCGTTTGGGAATTTCAACCCTCGCTGGAGCATTCACAGCGGGTATATATAATTTCATAATGCGTTTAGAATCATTAAAATCATCTGACATTTTATTAACAATATTTTACATATAAATAATTCTTTGAACCTCAATTTCACATTGATTAGTACGTGGATCTATAGAATTAAATCCTGATGCATTCCATGATAGTTCAGAATTAAATTTATGCAAAACATTATATCCCCTTAATGAAGTGAATAAATACTCATCAAAATGACAGTCATCATATCGGGCAGTAAAGACATCACCAGTTAATGGTTCAAAATATCTTATGATGGACGGTGAATCAAAATTGACATATATATCTAATCTTCTTTGTGCTTCCATTTTAGTTCTTTATGGTGGTGAAATTGGGACATATACAGCACAACCAAAAATCTTAAAATGGGAAATATCAGGTATTTGACCAGAAACTAGTTAATGGGGGATTCTTTATGGTAAGTAGATGATCTAACTCTTATTAGGTTCGTGGCATGAAGTATAGCATGACCCCAAACAGAAGTAGGTAACTTACTTTTAAGAAATAAGGGACGTGTAATAAGCTGAAGTCTTTTAATCAAAGACTCCGCTAAACCATTTTGTATACGCACGTGAGCAATTGGGTGTTCGATTGAGATTTCTACCAACATACAATAATCATTGAAAGTTGAAGATGTAAATTCGGCAGCATTATCTAGACGAATTGATTTAATAAGATGATTAGGGAATTGAGCTCACAATTTGATTACTTGGGCAAGTAATTTCACAAAGGCAGTATTTCAGGTTGAAAGTAGACAAACATGTGACCACCTAGTTGAAACATCAACTAAAACCATGAAGTATTTAAAAGGACCGGAATATGGATGAGTAGGGCCACAGATATCTCCCTGAATTATTTCTAAGAATTTTGGAGACTTGGTTTGAAGTTTGACAGGAGATGGTCGAACAATCAGTTTTCCTAAAGAGCATGCTGAACATGGAAGTTCATTACGTGGTATGACCTTTTGATTTCTCAGAGGATGTCTTGTAGAATTTTCAATAATACGATGCATCATAGACACTTCTGGATGACCTAGTCTTTCATGCCAAAGGGTAAGAGATTTTGGATTTATAACTTTAGGAATATTGATAGTATGAGATTCAACTACTTTAATCTTTATAGCATATAGCCCGACAGAGATTGATGATAATTTTTTTAAGATTTTCTTATAGCCTGAGATAGTTGAAGTGATAAGAAGATATTCATTTTCATTTTCATTAGTGGATTCAATATGAAAACCATTAAGACGAATATTCTTGAAACTCAGAAGATTTCTAGTGGATTTACTAGCATAGAGGGCATTAGGTATATGAATTTATGTCTCATTTGGTAGAAGAAAACTAGTTTTTCCGAGACCTTCTATTATGTTTAATGTACCCGAAATCGTCCACACATATGAATCAGTTTTAGTCAACTGTAACAAAATATTTCGGATTTTGTAGAATTGTGTGAGTGGTTGTGCAGTCAACAATGCATATATCTTCCACATTACACTGTATATATGAAAATAAAAAACATTTTCATTAAAACAAAATACATAAAACAGAAACATAGAAAATTTATACATAAAGCAAATACATGAAAATTAATTATCTAGGTCGTAATAAAGTTTAGAACTCATGACTGTTACATTTAAGGGTTCATCATTTCTTATGACATCATTAATTAAATTCTGGTTATAATTAGCAAAGTTTGTCTCCGCCATTTTTCATTTAGGCCTTTTAGATGATTGATACAGGTCAATAAGATGTTTTGGCGTTCGGCAAGTGCGAACCCAATGTCCTGCAGCCCCTCATCTATGACAAACATCTTTAGTATCTCCTTCTTGTGATACCTTCCTTTTATTTGGCATTTCAGGTTGTCACCTCAGATTGCCAGAATTGTTGTAATCATCACGCTGCCACTTCAGGTGGCCAAAATTATATTGATTTCGAAACCGACTACGGAAACTTCCTCGTCCACGATTTCGTCTATAACATCGTCCTCCTCTATGCCCTTTCTCACGTTCATTCTTCTAGAATGACGTGTTATGTACATCAGGTAACTAGGCAGAGCCTGTAGGACGTGTCTGATGATTTCTTAGCAACAACTCATTGTTCTTTTCAGCCACAAGAAGGAGAACTACCAATTCATTATATTTCTGAAAATTGCGCTCTCTATACTGTTGCGCTAGTATCATAGTATTATGGTGAAAGGTCGAGAGAGTCTTTTCAATCATCTCGGCATCAGTAATTTTCTCACCACATAAAATTAGTTTTGAACTTGTTTTGAATAACATGGAATTATATTCCACAACAAATTTAAAATCTTGTAGCCTTAAATTAATCCAGTCATATCGGGCCGACGGTAAATAAATAAGTTTTTAGTGATCAAATCTATCTTTGAGATTATTCCAAAGAGTGATCAGATTTTTAATTGTTAGATATTCTAATTTTAAATCTTCATGGATATGATGCTTAAGAAATATAATAGATTTTGCATTTTGTTCGACGGTTGAGGTTTTTCCGGATTCAATAGTATCTTTTAACCCGTTGGCACCAAGATGTAATTCTACATCGAGCACCCATGACAGATAATTATTCTCAGAAATATCCAGTGCAACAAACTCTAATTTTATAAAGTTTGTCATTCGGGTAAATATTTAAAACACGATATAATATAACACATCAATATTTAAATAATTAATAAGACACGTATAATAATATAATTTATTACAAAAATTACGACGGTATAGCCGACCATTGAACTTTTAAAATAGTTTAGTATAAAAGTTACGGCGGAATAGCCGACCCTTGAATTTTTGAATAATACTTGACGACAGAGCTATCTTTATAGTAATATTTGACGACATAGTCAATTTTATAGAAATAGGTAATATAAATAAATTTAATGAAATAAAATAAGTAAGGTTAGATCATACCTCTTTTAAACAAGCTTTAATTGGACAGATTATAATAATTAATAATAATAAATAAAAGAAAAGGAGAGAATGAACTAGACTTAGGGGGTGTTTGGCTTAGTTTATAAGTAATAAGTTATTTTTTTTAAAAGTATTTTCATTTTTTTAAAAAAAAATTAATATTTATTTTAGAAATTTAAGACCAAATCTTATTTTCAAATTTGAAAATAAGTTATTTATTTTCAAAAAAAGTACATATATACCAATTTTTTCAGCTTATAAGTCTAAGACAAACGGTACCTTAAAGTTTTGTTGATTTGTATATCAACTTATCTCAAAATGAATGTACAACGTTGGTGTTTTTATAGGCACACGAGCACCGCCTATTACATTGCTTTTCCATTAAGCTTTACTAGGGCGGTTTAGTATATTATTAAAATATTAACAATCATTTATATATATAACAGATAATATGAATATTTAGTTGAATATACAGGGGCATGGGCAACTTGCTGCTTTCTCCATATCTGCATTTTGATTTTTCTTCCCGAATTTTATCTCTAGCTAAGGTGTATACAAAAAAGGTACAAGAGAAAAACTAGTGAAGATGCGATCCAAAATTTTCTTGCTTTTGTCATTTTACAGTTGGTGATCTCGGAGCTTGAGACGGGAAAGTATGGAACTAACCAAGTGCAGTGAATAGCATAACTATTCATTTTTGTGTAATAGTATATATTTATATATTTTGAGTAGTGATATAGATTTATTTCAAAAAAACTGATTTTTTTTAAAAAAAAAAACCTAAAAAGATAGAATTAAGATGGTCAAAACTGAGTTATCATTATTTGCAGATGTAGACAGTACGAACACGGAACATATTAAAGCAAAGGGTGGACAAACATAAGTTGCTTTTAGGTTTTAATTTTGACTGCTACTGGTGCACAGTATTCTCCTCCATTTTAAAATAAACATTTTATTTAATTTTAAATAATTAAATTAATCAAATTAAAATTAAAATTATCCTTTTGTAATTTTTAAAAATTGAAAAATATATTTTAAAACAATTTTAATATACTTTATACTAATATAATTTTTAAATTTTCTTAATTATATAATATATAATTTATAATCAAAATTTAATCTATTTAACTAATCAAAATCAAAACAAATCTATTAAAAATACATCGGAATTCCCTACCTTTTTCTTTAATAATAATTGTTTTTAATATTTTACATATATATATTAAGATATAAAAATATAATTATATCTATTATTAAGTTTAAAATTTATATTAAATAAAAATTTTAAATTTGTATTTCATATAAAATTTAATTTTTATAATAAATTGAACAAATATTAATATGAAAAATATTAGAGACCCCAAAAATTGTCCTAAATGCTAAGTTGTCACATGTATAATTGTTAATTTAATGTAATAATACAAGACCACAAGTGCATATCCACGAATTAAATTAAGGGATATATCATGTCACGTCATTTGGTATAATATTTGGATCTGTGACATTAATCAATTACTCCATTAGTCTCACCCATTTGTTTACATTTGAGAGAGGGTGTCCGTCACGTATTTTAAGGTGCATATAAAATATAGTTTCATAATTTTTTTCTCTGAATAAAAATTTAATGTTTAATTTTTTATTCAGAATTTTTTAAAATAAATAAGTTATAAAATTATATTTTATATGCACCTTAAAATGCGTGTTAAACACTCTCTTCAGAATATAAACAAATAGATGGGGCGGTGGGAATAATATTCACCAGCAAGCACAAAAAATTCTGTGGCAGACGACGGAGTAATCAACTGCGCCGGAATATGATTACGAATTTGAAATTCTAGTCTCCATTATTCTCGCTGCCTGTCAAGTGTCAAATGTCAATCAAAAACACATGTTCTTACAGAGTGACACTATATATACACCACTATATATCTGCAATCTACGTATTAATATTCCCACCTGCCTTTTATGTCTACATTTTTCTTCATGCCTTTCTGACAGTGTTTAGATTTGACCTTCTTTGTCTACTAAACTTTACTCCCCAATTGTTTTTAATGAAAGGGACTGAAGTCTTCAACTCACACCCAGGGGAGTGCATAGTTCGGTGCTGTCCGGTTTTTGGATAAAACCGAACCGGAACCATGTATTTTTTATTTTAAAAATTAAAAATCATAATCGTAACTGAACTGTTGATTCCGGTTTTAAAAAGACTGGTTCAATTTTTATCGATTCGGTTTGGTTATAAAAATGGATAAAATGAAAATGAAAAAAAATATAATTGAAATAAATAAAACGTAATTAATTAAAAAAAATTGCGTTCAAAATTTACACAGATCACATTTTCTAACATATAGTGATATTATAAAATTTAAAATATATATTATTCAAATATAACTAATTAAATACTAAAAACAAGAAATAAAAATTGGAAACTAAAATTTGAAATTGAAATTGAAAACTAAAATTTATATTACAAACTAGCCAAAAATAACCGTCAGCAGAAAATGATGTTGGCATCATACACAAAGAAACCAATTAAAGAGGGGACACTGGACTGAAAATAACAAAAAGATAGTGGACCGGTCCAATAAAATAAATTTGAATGAGTTTCAGTAAATCACTGACCCCATAATTTAAACATATATATATATATATATATATTTAATTATATATATATATATAAATTATATATAATAAATTTATTTTTTTAATAATCGGTTCGATTCGGTTTTTCTCGGTTCGGTTTGAACTTATAACCGAAAACGCAACCGATCAAACGGTTCGGTTTTTAATTTTCCGGTTCGGTTTCGATTTTGATTTTATATTGATCGGTTTTCTCCAATTTCATTTCGGTTTCAATTTTATTTCAATTTTTTCTTAGCCCTAACTCACACTGTCCGCTAAACCATCATTATTTTGGGGTAAGGAGTGAAAAGCCGAAAACACCCCCGTACTTTATTTTAGATGGAAGAGCAAATAAGCCTATGTATTTTAATATAGTCCAAATAAGCTTTTCATTTTTAAAATATAGGTTTAAAATAGCTTTTATGGTTAGATTTGATTAACTATGATTAAATATATGTTTGAAATTTGGAAAAAAATGATATATATTTATAAATTTTATTTTGAAATATTATAAGACCAAAAAGGTTATATTATAAAATGAGTTTGAGGGTAAAAATAATTCAACAACTAGGGTCAAATATTGATTTGAAATTTGGTGAAAATGATATTTAACTATTTATTTGATTTTAAAATATAATTAAATTAATTCAATTTTATTATATAATTATTTCAAAATTCAAATATGTGTTAAAATTATTCTTTATTAATTAATTTGAAATAAAATTAATCAGAGAAATCAATATAGAATTGTAACATTATTGTATACACAATTTTTTTTTACTTATTATAGTTTTTTTAAATAATATCTTGATATTTTAAAAATATTTTATTATAAATATTTAGTATTATTAATAATTTTTTTATAATTTAAACTTATATATTGATCATGTTTAATACGATCTAATAATATTTTATATTTTTAACCATCACCTTATAAATTAAAATTTTATGTGAGCATATAAAACTATAAAAACTTATTTGCTGCTTCATTCAAGTTATAGAGTTATTTTTACCCTATGATATAATATAATTTGTTTTGATTTTATAATATTTTAAAATAAATGTTATAATAAAATATCATATTTTTTCAAAATTCAAAAATAAATTTAACTATAGTTAATCAAATTTAACCATAAGGGCTAATTTGAACCTATATTTTATGGATAAAAGGTTTATTCAAACAATTTTAAAATACAAGTACTTTTTTGCTCCAGCACAAAAAAAAGAGGGGTGTTTTCGCACATTAACCCTTTTTTTCTAGAAGTAACTTTCACGTAAATGATTTGTACCGAAATATAATCCTGTAAAAAACGGAGTTATTTCATTCAAGAAAACTCATCATCTAACTAAAAGACATGTAGAGATATCTCTGGAAATAACTTGTTACAAAAAAAAAATTAGTATTCATCCGAATAGAAGAGAAAAGACAAAAAGCATAATTTTAAAAAATTATTATTATTATTATTCATCATTAGTATCCATCATTCTTTATTATTATTATTATTTTGCTAAGTGTCATTCTTTAATTTTTATTCTCACACATAAATTATTTCAAAGATTTGATAAGGGTGGCGTTTGTTTACTATTATAAGCAGTTTATAAGTGTATATATATATATATATATATATATATATATATATAAAATTTATTTATTATTTATTAGATACATCAAACTAACTCTGATATTATAGGATAAATGCTATGTAATAATGATATATCCACTCAGATTATTAGACATTGAATATGGATGATTTTTTATTATAAAATTTAAATTTAAAATTCTTGATAATTGAATAAATTAAACTAAAACGATTGTTCGTTAAGCTCGCTCGAGTTCGTTCATGTTCGATACGTTCGTGAATAACTAGTGTTCGGTTCGATTATTACCAAACTCGAGTTTGGACAAAGAAAATTGTCTGATATTATTATTAAATATTGTTTAGTTCAATAATTTTTTACTTGTATTCATTAATAGTTCGACCGAGTTCAATTTACTCACGGGTCTGCAGTTGATAAACAAGCTACTCGATCACTTGCTGTAACTTTGAGATGTTCATAGCTCAGTTCGAATGTGGTAAATAACGATTTTTTAAACAAAATTGATGAAAATAACAATTTTGGAGAAAGTTTGATTAAATATAACGGATTAAATACACATTTGTAAAATGAGTATTCAGAAAATATATGATACGTATTTATGAGTTAAATATATGTACATAATATGCATTTATTATACATAGGATACTCAACTCACAAATTCCTATTGATCAATATTTTTAAATTTTTTTTTGAGATACGTATTTGTGAGTTTGGTATCTCATCCGATAAAAACTACCCACACACTCCAGAATTGTTATTATTATTAATTTTACTTAAAAACTTGTTATTTTTAACATTTTCCCCCATTATAAACCTATGTTTAAAATAATCATCCCCACCACCCACACAAAATAATCACACTGGTTTTATAGAATGTCCTCGATCTCAAAACAATTGTCTTAATTTAATGAGTTGGTTTAGAAAAGTATCGGACTGGATTAATCTGTTTGAACCGCCCCACCACGTGCAGCATATAGTGCAGTTTAGTGAATATGGGTCAAATTTTGTGACAGGACAGTGATTAATGGAATATATATTTTTTTCTTTCAAAGTAATTAATTATAAAAATTTCAATTGCTCACAAAACAAAACTCAGGCTTTCAACTAAAAATATATGGTTCTGTTTTTTTTGTCAATGAATTAATGTTAACTTATCTTTTATCATAATACAATATCAATATTTCAGAATATTGGGAGGCAAAAGAAATTCGAACTCGAGATCTCCCGTGAACAAAATTCTAATATCATGTTAAATTATTGATTCTCTTAAAATTTTAAATTGTTAAAAAGATAGTAAACTTATCAGGAACATATTAATTAATTTATAAATAATACTTCATCTATCTTATCTATTTCTTTACACTTTTTTTTGAGATGTCCCTCTCAATTCTTTACATTTCAAAACTTACCAAAAATAGTAAAATTTTATTATATAAAAATCAACTACATCCACTACTTTTCTCCACTATACTCACTTTATAAATTAAATATTGATTGGTCTCATCACTTCACCTACTATCCTCACTTTTCATCGTTATCATATACTCCCTCCGTCCCAACCAATTGTTATCACTTTTTTTTCACTTTCTGGCACGCATTTTAAGGTGGATTTTAAGAATAGTTCCATAACTTATTTTTAAAAAATTCTTTTTTTGTATAAAAATAGGATTGTTCTATATTTATACAAAAAAAGAAAATTTCAAAAATAAATTATGGAATTATCCTTAAAATCCACCTTAAAATGCGTGCCAGACACCCCATTTTGAAATGATAACAAATCAACGGGACGGAGGGAGTATATATTTTTAATCTCCGTGCCCAATTCAATTATAAATAATTGAGTGGGACGGACGGAGAGAGTATATATTATGTAATTTATAAATTATTTATTAGATAGATAGACCAAATGATAGGAACATTCTCCTGCAATTCCAACTCGAACTCTATAACCTACTGCATGTGATCAATATATAACATAAGGTATAAAGTGACTATAGGCTATATTGATATTACAAATCACATATTGAAAAATGTATACATTTTTTAACTCGCGAGTAGCTTACAAACTTCGAGAAACGGGGGTTAAATTGGTTTGAATGGAAATCCATGATTTTACAATGACCGAGTCAAATATATATATGTAGAGAAAGTAAAAAAGACAAACATAATAATAATGATGAAATATATAATATATATGTAGGGCACGACAAATAATTACAAAAGAGCAACCAAACAGTATAGTAGTCCATATACGCACTGAATCATCCCCACGTTCACATAAACACTTCATCACTACCCTCTTCATTCCCATTTCATATACGAATGTGAATGTATAAACCATAAAATTATATGTGCATGACTGTGTGTTTTGCTGACTTTATTATATATATACATTACATACGCACAAAATTGTATATGGTTTAGGGTTTAGTAGTCGAAGTTTCGAAATTTAGATATATTGTGCAAAACTACTATTAAAAGATGGAGTATTTCCATAGCCAAGATTTTGTTTCAAACCCTACATCAAACATTTTTCATGGACAATCGAGCTTGATGGAGGTTTTGAAAATGGGTAACTCGAATCAGGCTTCGAAATCAACAGCCGAGACGGCAAAATTAATGGCCGCATGCAAGAATCACAGTGAAGCGGAACGGAGAAGACGAAAGCGTATCAACGGCCATCTCTCCACCCTTCGCACTCTCCTCCCGAGTACTATCAAAGTAAGTGGAATCCTAATTAATAAATTTGATTTATTTGGTCATTGTTTATATTCAATTTTATATATTTCCTCGTTAAATTTTAACTGATGTTTGAATTTCAGGTATGCAGATATAATTTAAATTATAATAAAAAGACTGGCTTTTGAAACCTGAAGATTAAAAATTTTGAAATTTGTTAGAATCGAATAAACTAAGTTTACGAATGTTTTTTAAATTGCAGACGGACAAGGCATCCTTGTTAGCGGAAGTGGTGCGGCGTGTAAAAGAACTGAAAGAGAGCACATCAGAACTGGCAGCAGCATCTACTGACAACAATTGCACTAGAAATTACAACGATATTAATAATATAACTGCATCTGATAATCATCATAATCATGATGAGTGCATGATAGTTCCAAGTGAAACAGATGAGCTAGACTTGTTTTATTGTGACCAGCATTATGGGACAATAAAGGCAGTTATTTGTTGCGAGGACAGGCCTGAGCTGATGTCAGATATTATAAGTGCTTTAAATTCGGTACAAGCCAAGGTTGTGAGAGCAGAGATGGCTACTGTAGGAGGGAGAACAAAAGTAGTGTTGTGGCTACTGCATGGTTCACTGGATAGGGATGAAGGTTTAATAGCGACGAGGCGGGCTTTAGTAGTGGTTATGGGCAGTGCTGCCGTGGTTGTGTTGTCGGAATCTGGCCAGGGTTTGCCGGGTGGTAAGCGGATTCGTATGTCTCATTATTAATTGTATGATTAATTTTGGTTTTTGAGCAATTGTTAGAGTTTGCAGAATAGTGCTAATTAAGTTAATAGTTTGATAGGCCTTGCCATGACAATATGATGATATGGAGAGCATGCCAGAATTTGTGTTAAATTTGTATACCGCTGGAAAAATGCCTAATGAATCACATCCTTAATTTTGCATAGATTAGTATATGTTAGAATAACAGTGAGAATTTATCTTTAAATATATCAATCACAATTATGTTAAATTCTGATTCTACCTTGTATACTACTAACTGATTTTAACTGATATTATGTTAAATTCTAACTGATTGAACATGATGTCATGTTAAATATTTAGAATTTAGAATGCTACATACAAGCGAACTGCAGAAGTGTAACTCTAAGTTTTTTTATACTGCTTAAGCCCAGCCTATGACCCAATGGCTCAGCCAAAATGCACTCGTCCCACCAAACACCTCTAACTTGTGAAAGACTTTCTAATAACTTGCTAAATAATCATCTCCTTTGTTTGCTCAACCAAGTAACAAAATTCAAATGTTGGTCGTCAAGTTAAGAGGGTGAACTAACAACGTTTAATTTCTCTCCAACCACATCTAATCAAACTCCACAATCGCCCCTTCAACACTTAACCCCCATCTTATAAATAGGCCCTATCAATCTCAATCCCTCAGCAACTCAAATTTACAACACAAATACCTACAATAAACACCATCATACAGAAAAATGGCTACTGCTACATTGAAGTCCCAGACTAGTTTCTTTCCAATATTCATTATCATCACATTATCAGTTTCGAGCATCCAAACCAGCCTTGCAGCTCGTCAACTTCTACAGACCGCTCCTCCTCTGCCCACAATCCCGCCCCTGCCTAAGGTCGCATTGCCTCCTTTGCCTGCCATGCCATCACTACCCAAAACCGCGCTGCCTCCTTTGCCTTCTATGCCGACTCTCCCAAAGCCTACACTGCCACCGCCAATGCCAACCACACAAATCCCATCTTTGCCGAATCCAGTTTTGCCCACAATGCCTACTATCCCAAAGGTGACTCTGCCACCTTTGCCAGCCACTTCACTGCCTAACATACCAACCATTCCTTCCTTCTTCTCCCCACCGCCATCTACCACTAGCCCTTGAATGGAAGTATTCATATATATATAACATGTGCTGCTCGTATACATGATGATATAATGACCACTTTACCCCAGAAGGCGCAGTGCATGGCCCTCTTTATTAGTGTGTTGTGTGAATGAATGAATACATACACTAGTTATGCTACGAAATTTAGTGATTTTATTCCAGTTAGCTGGTTGCTTCGTGTTGGAGTAGTGTGTTTCTTGTGGTTTATTGTTTCTTATTATTGTCATGTGGCTTATACTACGATTCTATATTTGTAACATAATACATTCTTGCACGATATATTATTGAAGTTTTTTTTACGATCTCCTGCAAATGTTAGATTAATTTTCTGAATAAACAGCTGATGTTATATCATAGCCTAATAGATGTTCACTCCTCTTTCGGTAACAAGAAGTTACGAGTTGTCGAGTTCGAGTTTCATTACAAAATTTGGTGCGTGCGTGAATATTTGAATTTCAGTAATACAAATGGGTTATTATTATTTTAACCTTCAAAATTTACATAAAAGTACACAACAGCCCTCAAAATATAAAAATATACTTTCGCACTCTTAAAATTTGACACTTGTACATATCGATCTTTTTTCATATTTTTTCAAAATTTTCTTCCAATTTCATTCCTGTAATGTCAAATTTGACCCTCGAATTTTCCATAAATATACGTAATAGCCCTTAAAATTTAGCATTTTTATATTCTGATCCTTATATCGAATTCTGTAAGCTTCTGACATGTATAGTTTGTTGATTTTATAGATGAATTTCATATAGTTGATGCAAAAAGAGTAATCATGGATGAGGTGTATCTTCAATTAATAATCAAAGGCCACTAGCAGTAATCGAAAGTGAACGACGAAATTTCAAAAATCTGTTATGCTTCACATTTAAAGCAACACTAATTTTTGTTGCATTTATATGCCGGTAATGTTACATTATCTACGATATGCAATACTTTTTATAATGTTATATTAGACAAAAAATACTTTTACATTATAGGTCAAAGACAAGGGACGCAGATGTAACACTAAAAAAGTGTTGTCTTTCTCAATTTTTGGCCTAAGGCAACAGTATTTGGGACATAATGCAACAACAGAAGACGTTGCCTATGAGCACTTATGGTGTAGTGTGCAAAAATCACTAATGCACTCACTTCGAAGTCGTAGACTAAATAATGTTAGGTTTCTAGATAATGATGTACCATTACAGATGCAAGCAAAGAAAGTAGTTTTGAATAAATGTCATAAACATATACAACAGAATCAGTGGTAAAATAGGAAAAAAATATTGAAATACAATGTTTGAGGGTTTGGATGTACAAGTGGTAAATTTTAAGGATACAAAGGTACGTTTTAATATTTTGAAGGTTGATATGTAGTTTCATCAAAATTTTGAGGGTTAAAATGTTAATAATCCAGTAAAAGTTAAAAACTCGGATTCTTGGACATTCTTCTGACTAGGGATGAGCAAAACCGAACCGAAAACCGAAACCAAACCGAAAACTGGATGAAACCGCATAAAACCGAACCGAAAAAAATGAAACCGATTAAAAACCGAACCGAATAAAAACCGCACCGATTTTTTGGTTTCGGTTTGGTTTTTAAATTTTTACGAACCGAATAAAAACCGAACCGAACCGCACTAATATTTATAATACATATTATATATACTAGCTTATAACCCGTGCAACGCACGGGTGAGATTAATAAATTATATATTAATTATTTTATATGATTTAAATTTTTTATTATATCGGCTATAATAATATAATATATAATAAAAATTACTTATAGATAATATAATGTTAGAGTTGTATACAGGGTTTATCATAAACTTTAATGATATATTAAATTAAAATTATAGGATAAACTTTAATGATATATTAAATAAAAATTATAGGATAAGTATGATTCGTAAAATAAAAAATATAGAATATAATTTAAATATAATATATAATATTATCTTTTGGTGATGAGTTGTATAAAAGGAGGACTACTTATGTTAGAGTTGTATGTATGATTATATTTTTTTAAAATTAGATTTTATTAAAATTCAACGGTTAAGATTGTTTCTATGGTTCACTTAAAATTGAACGATCGAGATCTTTTCTATGGTTCACCAAGTACCAAACCAACCGACGACCAAAACTTTTAATCTTTTGGCTTTAATAATATAGTATAGATATATAATAATATAATATCATTATATTTGAATTTAAATATTTTTAACTACAGTAATTATACAATGTAAATACTAAATATATAATATTACAGCACATCAATACATAATATAATTGATAAGCTGCTAATCTAATTATTTGAACCAACTCATTTACCGTGTAAACCGAGTCTATATACACTCCAACAAACACACATAATTAAATGATTTTCTTACTAAATACTAATAGAGTATATGTTCTGTTTTTGTGTTAAACTGAATAAATTGAATGCACTTTCTTTTCATTTTCTTGCAATTATAATAAAATAGGTGAGTAATTTAAGTGACCACTAATTCATTTTTAGTTCCTTTTTTTTGAAAAAAAATATTTTTAGTTCTTTGTTTTATGAAACTGTGATTGAATTTGATAATAAATGTATTTTTTCAAATTTCAATTTATGTAAAACAACGAGTATAATAAAATAGTAATTGTTTTAAAACCGAAACCAAATTAATTGAAAACATAACAACACTTTTTAAAACCGAACCAAAACAATTATTTTTTATTCAATTTTGATTTCTATTTTTTAAAACCACACATAAGTGGTTACAGTGCGGTTTGAGGCTACAGCAGCCAACCACACAAGGCTCACGCCCACTTCTGACAATATAGCTTATCTCAGGCCTCCATCCACTTGCATAACTAAAAGTTAAAAAACCCTTTTGATGCTAATTTTGAAAGAGTTTACCATTTTGTTGCTAAATGTTAAAGCCTAAACAAACATTAATGAAGACGAGTATACATTGGCCTACATTTTTGTTGCGGCTCTTTATTTGTTGGGGTAAAAGACGGTGATTAATTGGGAATAGTTGTTAATTAATTATTGTTCAGTGATTTTTTGAATTGATTTTATATTAATGGGGTTAAAAAATATTTTCCTTAAAATTGGTCAAAAATTAGAATTAATCGGTTAAAATTTAAAATATATATTTAAATTATTGTATAATAAATTCAATTATTTAACTTGTAAATTTGTTCTTTCTTATTTTAAAATTTTTTAAATAGTTACTTAAATCTATATTTTATAAAAAAAATTATATATAAAAAATAATATTAAATTGATCCGATTAATCATTCCAATTAGTTCCTGATTATCGGATTAAAATCTGTTCAATGTCTGATTCCCGCTTTTTATAACAAGTTTTTATCCTAATGTATGCTTATATATATATATATATATATATATATATATATATATATATATATATATATATATAATGATTAAAATTTAAGTGGAATTTATAATGTAAACTATAATTATCAAATTTTATGTTATACTTATACTGTAATTCATTATAGATAAAATTTATATAAAATATAGTATGAATTTTATCAATCAAATTTTAATTGTAACTATTATTTTGAAATTTCAATTTGGCCACCTAAATGCAAACTGTGTCAAACCAAGACATCAACAAGTTGACTAGTAATCGCTATTATTAAATACTCATATTATTATCCTTGTATTTTTGGTTCCACAACTTCCTTATCTCCCTCTCATTCTCTCCAAAACCCCGGCAACAAAATGCCATCAACCACCGTACCGGAAAACCTGAACCGCTCTCAGTACCTCTACCTGGCCAAACTCGCTGAACAATCCGAACGTTACGAAGAAATGGTGACCTTGATGGAACACCTGGTCCGCACCTCCACCACCACTCAACTCACCATCGAAGAACGTAACCTCCTCTCTGTCGCTTACAAGAACGTCATTGGCTCTCTCCGTGCCGCCTGGCGTATCGTATCGTCTATCGAACAGAAGGAAGAAGGGCGTAACAATGATGAGCATGTTGAGTTAGTCAAGACTTATAGAGATAAGATTGAGAATGAGCTCACTAGTGTTTGTGCTGGTGTGTTGAAGTTGATGGACTCCCATTTGGTGCCGTCTGCGAAAGAGAGCGAGTCGAAAGTGTTTTATTTGAAGATGAAGGGAGATTATTATAGGTATCTTGCGGAGTTTAAAGTTGGTGATGAGAGGAAACAGGCCGCTGAGGAGACTATGATTGCTTATAAGGCTGCTCAGGTAGTTTCGATTTTTCCAGGACATTGTTAAATATTTTTAGTGATCGATTTGCTAGTTCATTTTTAAGACACGTGGAATTGTGAGTCTATCGCAAGTTAGTTCATATATGTTGTGTGTTACGAATTACTATTGTTATAGGGAATCTTAGTGTACGTGCATAAGCTCAAAACAGAAGTTAATTCATATAATAAGAAATAGTAATAATTTAGGAACATTAAGATTTATATAAACATGAACTTAAGCTTCTAAAGATTTCTGAATACAAGAGTTATTTAAATATCCTGTAAATTTCTTGGTTGATTATAGAAACTATACGCATCAAGGGACTTACTGTGTATAACTATAAATTAGCCTGAATGTTTTGCAATTTGGTTTATTCAACACATGTTACATAACGCTTAAAGTTGAAAGTAAATTTTAATCATGAAAGGATCCACAATGTCAAGTGCATCAGTGGAAGTCTAACTTGGGCAAATTGAGCAAGGAGAAAGATGTTTTTACGAAGTGGCAATAGAAGTTTAACCTAATATAATATTTATTCAAGTCATTAGGTGAATTGTCCTTGTATTTTTTCCATTGTAGTATCAAGTCCAGCTTATTATAGTTTTCACAAACATGTCAAATATATGCAGAAATGTAAACATGCCGGTTCACTGATATGTAGTACTTGCCAGTCATGCCTTGCATTGTGTGTGATAGTATTAGATAAAGAGTATATGCTATGTTTCTTTGCCTGCCTATTCACCTGGACTGTGACTGATTCTGTTCTGTCAATTTCCTTAATATAATTCAGGATATTGCAGCAGCTGATCTCCCTTCGACACACCCTATCAGGTTGGGATTGGCACTGAATTTTTCAGTGTTTTACTATGAGATTCTTAATGCATCAGAGAAAGCATGTAGCATGGCAAAACAGGTATGTTTGTCATACTGTTTCTGGCAACATTTTTCAAGTTTTTAAATTTCTGTTTTGTGCAAAATGGTACTATCTTCTTATTATTAATTATGGTCTGATGCAAATTGAATTTCATTGTGTTAGGCCTTTGAGGAGGCGATTGCCGAGCTTGATACTTTGGGTGAGGAGTCCTACAAAGACAGCACCCTCATCATGCAACTTTTGAGGGACAATCTCACTCTTTGGACTTCAGACATGCAGGTTGGTAATTATTAAAGTGATCAGTGGTTATATAGTGTTCTAGACTTCTAGGTAATCGAGTCTTTTTGGCACCATTAACATATCCAAATTGTTTTTTGGCAACATCATCATATCTTGGTTATTATGTTACCCGGATTTGAGTATGAGAGCAAGGCACGCGTAAAAATTTATGTATCCGACTCTCAATTATAGAAATTCTAGGATCCTTGGATATGGATTCGAGATTGAACACAAGTGCAGTGACTAGGTATATGTAAATACTTATTTCTACAACATATGTACTGATTAGGCTGATCGCATATTATACAAGGATTGATTTATTCAGAAGAACTCCTTACAGTGTCGCAATACTTTTAATTTAATAAAGTAGAAGGAAAATGATCAATGAATATAAAACTAAAGGACAATGATCAATGAAGTACCGGAAAGAACTCCCCACCAATCATAAAATACTCAGCCTTGATCAGGTTTTTCTCTCTTATACACCAACTGTTCAGCGGTGGATTTAGGCGTGGGTTGTGTCTTTGTGGGAGCACTTATATTTTTAAATTTTATTAGTAAGGACCAAATTTGAGTGGGGGCCATCCCCTCTCTGCCTTGTACTTGCATCGGCCCAGCAACTATTCTGTGTGAAATTAGGACAAGTAATCTGTTTTGTTAACTTATCTGTCTTGTATCTTCCAAATTGATCGTGGGCCTTCTAGACAAGACACGGATCGATCTTATACCCAAGTCGGTGTCGTGTCTTGTTAATGCGAGTACGGGGAAATATTTGGACAGTTTGGTTAACAAATTAAGACTGGTTATTATTGACTGATATGAGTATGGATGATGTTTATCTAGAACTATGTTGCATATTAAACAAGTATCTAACCATAAATCGAACCTAGTCAATAAAACAGTAATAACTCAGGTAACAGTCATTAGTATGCCAAAGAGCATATATAGATATGGTTTGGATTAGCAGAGTCAAGAAAGCATAGTCTTTTTCCCTTTTATTGCTAGATTAGTTTGCTGCCTTCTTTTGAAAATGTTACATGTTTGAATTGAGGAAGAAACACTGTAACTAGCTAGATATTTTCAGATATCATAACAGATATGTAAATTAGGTGATTAACACTTCTTAGTCGATTGGATTACTCTCGACTATAATGTAGCACACGATTTGGTATCATGTGGCTTATAAAATTTGGAAACTCATCACGAAGTTATCTCTTTGGTCATGCAGGAGGATACCGATGAAGTTTGATCTGATAATTCAGTCTCCCTCCGAAAGGAAGATGTCTTTTATATTTTTACTCATAACAGTTGATCTTTACCAAGGAGTGCTAAACAGATAAAGAGTTGTCTTCTCTTTAGAGCATACCCAAGGTAGTGCACGCTTGTTCATCAATTTCACTTCCTATATTTGCAAAATACATCCAATTATATTGTACTTATTGCCCAAATTTTATTTTTAGTATATTTAGCACTAATATTCTCTATTAGTTTATATTAAAAAAGAAATTACAAAAATTGTATTGAGATACAATTGGAATAGTTGTGCGCCATATTATTATTTGTAACAACGTATTTAAAGCTTGCTGATTTTCTCTGTCAAAAAAAAAAAAAAGCTTGCTGATTTTCTATAAACTTTAAATATCATAATAAATTGGGCTCCTAACACGAAAATTTTGAGTGACATTAGGATTGATGTATGTTAAAATTATATGCGAAATACCCCCTTCATCTTTGTGTCTTATTTTGAGACCGAGTAGTCAAATTGACTAAATTTTGATCATAAATTATACATATTATATGTTTAAGAAAATTTTAAAAACTTATTTTATTAAAAAAATATATCTAATTTACTTTAATATCTAACTTTCAGTTTTTTAAAATAACTAATAAATTTTCTATAATTAATGGTCAAAATTTGGTTAATTTAACCGCCTAATATTGAAAATAAGACACATAATATGAGATGGAGGGAGTATTAAATTATGCCGTTTCTGCTAATAATCACATTCCAATGCGCACTATATTTTTTTAAGGGCAGGTGAAATATAATATACTGTAAAATCCTAGTAATTCTGAATTAGTTCCAAATGCAACATCTTCTTTTAATTAGTTATGAAAATAATAAATATATTCTTTTAATTAGTTATAAAAATAATCAATGAAATGGATCTAAATATTTACATTAAAAACATTTCATTCTGGTATGTTAGCTAACATATGATTTAAGAAATTTTTTGAGTTACTTAATAATTAAATTGGGTCGTAATTGGATAACTCAAGATAAGGGTTTATTTTTATATCAAGTTTTGGGTTCTATTCTCCCTAATTGCTCCCTTAGAACCGATTATAAGTCTACTTATTAAAAAAAACAAATGCCAAATATGTGATAAAATATATAAAAAACACTAATAAAAAATCGTTAACAAATATATAGAGGTATTTGTGAAAATGAAAAAAAACAAAAGATCTAGGTAAATAGCACAAGAACTAAGGCCAAATAAACGAAATTTCACTGACTATAACAATAAAACTACCGAGCTTCCATTTCTGTAATAGACATATCACTTGCTGAAATATCTTTTGATTTACTTTTCGATGAAGTCGGGTCTAAAACACTCCTTCCAGTAAAAAATGCAGGTTGTTTTGGAAGAGGTAAAGCTATAGTTTCATTACCAAGCATTGAGGTAACATATGCATGTCTGGTCTGTCATCTGCACTCTCTTGAACACATAAAAGTCCAATATGAATCGTCCTCGACAGTTGTTTTTCAACATCTATACCTTTGGCTTTAAGAGTTGGATCTTTCAAATCCAAAACATGTCCTCCTTGCCATAGCTCCCATGCCTGAGTAAAAACATTCATCAATAAAATTGCATGCTCTACCTTGAATGTATATTAACACGGTTCAGTAGGAGGGATAACAATTTTTTTGTCATAATAACTCACATAGCCTATGAGATTGAGTGGCCGGTCAATGTTATAGAAGCTATTATTTCTCCGTCCACTAACAATTTCCAGTACCAAGACTCCAAAACTGAATACATCAGATTTTACTGAGAATGTTCCTTCCATGGCATACTCAGGAGACATGTAACCACTGCATGAAAACGATAGATGAACTTACTACATAGAGTATCAATACATTATCGATATGATTGATAGAGAGTGTGACTTACTATGTTCCAACAACTCTTATAGTATTTGCTTGGGTTTCATTCTGTTTGAAAATTCTTGCCATACCAAAATCAGAAATTTTTGGATTCATATTTTCATCCAGTAACACATTACTAGCTTTTAAATCTCTATGTATCACGCGCATTCTTGAGTATTTATGAAGGTAAAGCAATCCTTGACCAATTCCTTCTATGATGTTGAGTCTTTTTTGCCAGTCTAGTATATCCCTTTTATTTTCATCTGTGCCAGGGAAAACACGATTTGAGCTAAGCTTAAATATTAGTGATTAAAAATTAATTTAAGTTTGTTCACTAATTAAGACGAGCATTAGAAATGTTGCATACCAAAAAGGAAGTAGTCCAAGCTCTTGTTGGGCATGTATTCATAAATTAACATCTTTTCATCTCCATAAATGCAGCACCCCAAGACGCGAACAAGATTCGTATGTTGGAGCTTTGCTATGAGTATAAGTTCATTCTTGAACTCAACAAGCCCTTGTCCCGATGTTTTAGCAAGCCTTTTAATTGCAATTTCTTTACCATCAAGTAGTTTGCCCTAGATTTTGATATCATGTCATTGCTCGATATTGAAGATGAAAGTTGAATGAAAAAACTAAATGGAGGCTATAGCTTAATTACCTTGTAAACAGGTCCAAAACCACCCTGTCCAAGCTTATTAACATCTGAGAACTCATTTGTGGATGCTGCAATTGACCCAAAACTAAAAAAATTCAGATCATGGCCTTCCCTCCTCTCACCTCCAGCCTCATCTGAATTGGTGAAGCTGTCAGAAGCTATTAACTCCCGTAAATACTTGTCACGCTTTCTTTTCTCCTCTTCTACATTAAACATGGATAATACTCTAAAGCATATTTGATGTATACAAAACCTCATAGGAAAAACATGAAATAAATAAGCCATTCACCTCGTATTCTTATCTTTCTCATCCTCAAAACGCAAAAAGAGGCCAATATTAGCAAAACAAAAGATATAACAACAGCAACGACTATCCATACCCCCTTGCTTCCTGCAAAAACAGGAGTGGACAGACCAGTAACCAACTTCTGTTTTAGAGCACAGCCTGACTTTTGGGTAACTAGATTTATGTGGTATCTAGTAAACTTTGGAAAATTATATAGTAAACAGTATAAGATTAGAAAGTACTTTGTTAACTAGCTAACAGAGTACAGACCTTTGGCTTTTTTGTCCTGGGATATTTTACTTGAAATCAAAACATATCTTGACATTGCTCCAGGACGATCACTGATTGTATAATTGGTTTCAAAATACAGTATACAGCCAAAGCCATTGCTGTTATTGATAAAGCCAAGACAACTGCAATCGTCCCAGCACCTTTGCATGCAATCACTAAGACTTATGCTTGTATTGTCATCATAAGTAGTTTTTCCGTTGATAAAATTTGCACTTTTTTCCTCGAACTTATAGTCGTGGCTCCGGCATACAGGCAAACCAGATTTGGCGACACAGCCATTGTTTTTGTACCCTAGACAGAACTCAGTAGTAGCAAAGTTCAAAGAAGGATCACCATTAAGAATATTTCCTTTGTAATCCAAGATCCACATGGGAAATATTCCATTAACAGAAAAATACGTGAAGTATGTTGCTTCAGTATCGTATTTGATGCTGAGGTTGTACTGGTACGGGTCAAACGGATTGTTCAGCGTCATAAATTCAAATGCTTGCTTGTCCAGATTATCCTGACTCTGCACCAATCGCCCACTAGTCCAATAAATCTCTCCTCGGCGCCGAATAACTAGTTGATTAGACTCGTTAAAAGGTTCCAGACCCAAGGAGAATGCCCCAGAAGCTGGAACTTGGGTACTAAACCAAGAATTTAAGGTCCAACTTTTACCATCTGTGAGATTAGAACCCAATTTCATCCCTGGCAAAAGCACGTCTGTAGGATTATCAAAACTTTGCCACAAAACCCGATTATCAGAGTCATCAGTCAACACAAAATTGCCATCATCTTGTAGTTTAGCTGAAATGTTGCCTGCATGACCTTGATCAGTGATGTTTACAACAATATTCCCGGAACTAGTGATAGTCAATTTACCCCTTTTATCAATTGTCAGAGTAGCAGACATGTCAACAATAGGTTCGTTTCGATTGGCAATCCAAACTTTCCTGACCTGATCATCATTTGTGTACCATATTCCAAAGTAACTAAAATTCGTCTCCGCGTTAGAGAAGAATCCCAAAGTAAATTTACCATCCTCTGAGACAAGTTGATTGGTGGAATTTATTTGGTCACCAACTCTGATTGTCGCAACTGCTTCTGCAAGATAATATTTGTTCCCTCCATAGCTGCACAAGAATACAAAGATAATAAAAAAATTCTTATTCATAGTCTTGAATAAAATTAATGGTGTAAAATGTCAAAATGATTATTATGATATAATCCTATAGATGATGCCAATATAACAGGAGCTGATCAAACCACGTAATTGACTTGTTATCAGAAAAGGAAAAATTTAAGGGTGGAAAAATCCATATTCACGATAATTTGAATGAGCAGGCTATCTTGAATATTCTTTGTGGATTTTGGATAGAGATCTGAGTATTTGTAGTACAAGGACGAAACTAACTCATCAGAAAACTCCTGTAACAATACCCCAGGATAACTTTTTGCGCACAATCAAAAAGTTGAGTAGAAATTTTTGTTATCTTTGTACAAGGAAAGAAAGTCAACAAATTTAAGGACTAAAGCAAAAGCATTTAGAAATTACAGTAGGAACGCAGCATAAGAAAGAAGAAGCAACAAGCAACATTGCTAATATGTTATGAATGTCTCAATCTAACAGGCAGTAATTGCATCTCAATTAGTTTCTTTTTTACACTGTTGTGTACGTATACAAACAAGCGATGTTACTAGATCCATTCCCGATCAGCTATCAGTGGAACTTGGTGAAAACACGCCTCGACCCACACTGCTGCCAAACTTCTCGACTCTGAAATCAGAAATTTACGCCTTAGCAGAACGTCAAACAACAAGAATTCATTCGGTTCAACAAATTATAATTTGTATGAAACATATGAAAAATCAATCTTTTTTCAAGAATCAATCTTTTTTCAAGTGCTACATGTTCTTCATTTTTAAATACCTTTGGTGGATCATCACCAGGCAACAAAATCCGCATACAGTTGTCTTTTCTTGAAGCTGCCCTTGTGATACTTGTAACTGCTAAAAGTTAGGGAAAAGATTAAAAAAAACTAATGCCAAGATGGATATATATATATAAGATAAACCCTCTGCTTTTGTGGTGTGTCTATGTAAGCACGCACACACACACATCCTTCTGTCAGTTGTATACATGCCGTCTAGTTTGGAATGTACACAGATATTCGAGTTGAAAGTAAATTTTAATCATGAAAGGTTCACAAGGTTCTGCAATGCCAAGTGCATCAGTGGAAGTCGAACTTGGGCAAATTGAGCAAGGAGAAAGATGTTTTGTTAAGGTCCCCCCTCGCCAAGAGCTCCCCGGCGAGACGACAGAGGAAGCAACCCACCTGCTGTGGCGGGGCGGCCGTCACACGTTCTCCAGATCCGAAGGGATCCAGTGCCCAACTACCGACTCACCTTGTTCCATAGTTCGAAGTGGCAATTGAAGTTTAACCTAATATAATATTTATTCAGGACATCAGGTGAATTGTCCTTATATTTTTTTCCATTGTCATGTGAAGTCCAGCTTATTATAGTTTTCACAAACATGTCAATACATGCAGAAATGTAAACATGCTAATTCACTGATATATAGTACTTGCCAGTCATGCCTTGCAATATGTGTGATAGCATTAGAGAAACAGTATATGCTATGTTCCTTTTGCTGCCTATTCACCTGGACTGCGACTGATTCTGTTCTGTCAATTTTCTTAATATAATACAGGATTGGCACTGAATTTTTCAGAGTTTTACTATGAGATTCTTAATGCATCAGAGAAAGCATTTAGCATGGCAAAACAAGTATGTTTGTCATACTGTTTCTGACAACATTATTCAAGTTTTTAAATTTCTGTTTTGTGCAAAATGGTACTTCTTATCAATGATAAGAAGTAGCATGCAACTTCATGGTTTCTTCTTATTAATGATGGTCTGATGCAAATTGAATTTCATTGTGTTCAGGCCTTCGAGGAGGCAATTGCCGAACTCGATACTTTGGGTGAGGAGTCCTACAAAGACAGCACTCTCATCATGCAACTTTTGAGGGACAATCTCACTCTTTGGACTTCATAACTCAGGTAACAGTCATTAGTGTGCAAAAAACCAATATAGATGTAGTTCAATTAGCAGAGTCAAGAAAGGTTAGTCTTTTTTTGCTAGATTAGTTTGCTGTCTTCTTTTGAAAATGTTACATGTTTGAATTGAGAAAGAAACACATTAACTAGCCAGATAGTTTCAGAGATATCATAACAGATATGTAAATTAGGTGATTAACAACTAATCAGTACATTCTATTCCTGGATGATACGAGTCACAAAATATACCCTTTTAATTCTATGATTCTTATTTAGTGGGTCTTAGGCACCAATAGAAGTTGGAATTTTAGATGGGAGAATGTAGGAATCAGCACAACACATTGACACTTCTTAGTCGATTGGATTACTCTCGACTCGACTATAATGTAGCACAGAATTTGGTATCATGTGGCTTATAAATGTTGGAAACTCATCACGAAGCTATCTCTTTGTTCATGCAGGAGGATACCGATCGATGAAGTTTGATCTGATTGATCATTCAATCTCACTTGGGAAGGAAGATGTCTTGTAATTTTTACTTATAATCTTCAATATGTCAGTTGATAAAGAGTAAAGACTAAAGAGTTGTCTTATCTTTAGAGCATACCCAAGGTAGTGGCATAATGCACACTTGTTCATCACTTTCGCTTTCTATATTTTGCAAAATACATCCAATTATGTTGTACTTATTGTCCGAATTTCATTTCTAGTATATTTATTAGAAACAAAATACACTTCTTAAGTTTATATTAAAAAAGAAACAAAATTTGTATTGAGGTACAAATTACAATTGATAATTGAAATAGTCGTGTGCCATATTTGAAAGTGTCAAAAATTCGGTTTTTAATTTTTTCGATTCAGTTTGGTGGGCCATGAAGGCTTACTAGCAACGTCAACGTTTCTACTGAATTTGAACAATGCGGCTAAGATCTGGAACTGTAAAAATTATTTTCTTTTTAACTTTTTTACTGGAAAAACTGCGATGTACGTAGTAACCATTAAAACAGAGGGAGACAGTTTATAGTTTTACGTATAATTTGTGACTGTAAACCGAAGTTGTTGAGATCTATTACATTTGCTCTACGTCTCTGCCACGGCTTGTGATAAGATTTATAAAATAAATGAAAAATGAGATACATGTGTATTGTGTAAAATTTTATAGATAAACTTGAAAGACAGGTGGGATCGTATCGTGAAGGGCTTATTATCTAATGGATGCTTTCGAAGCCTGTGTAAATATAATACTCCCTCCGTCCCAACCAATTCTTTACACTTTCCTTTTTGGGACGTCCCACCCAATTCTTTACATTACTAAAAATAGTAACTTTTAACAATAAATATATTATTACATCCACTACTTCACTCCACTTTTTCAACACTTTACACTATTACACCCACTACTTCATTTATTTTAACAATAAAATCACTATTACACCCACTATCCTTGGTCTCCGTGCCCGGACCAAATGTAAACATTTGGCCGGGACGGAGGGAGTAGTACTCATACAGAATAAAGAGATACGATGAGTCATGGGTGTGGTCTTCATGACTACATCGGGAGCTCGAATCTCAAAGCAGCAACTTCAGCATGTATGTACATATATTTATACAGAGAGACCAGTCAACAAGTTGTAATGCAACTCAAAACACAAATAAACAAAACAAGAAAAGAAACAGGGCTGCTTGATAAGTTTCAGAGTTTGGACCACCTATTTTCATACCCCATTGGAACTCTCTACAGCTGTATACTATCTAGATTTTGTTCTTATTTGTGATGCATACAGATCTGTACATGTATCATAAAGGACCATCGTAATACTATTAACAAAATTATGGTAAATGAATCCAAAGTTAAAGTGAAGGATTCATTTTAAATAAATGTATTATTCGGAAAAAGTAACAAAAATTAAAACAATAGGGTGGTCTTTAATCTCTTCCTCACACACTGGAACCGGAATTGAGTCTGCCATGCATAATAACTGCACGTGAGGCATGTATGGTACATTGGTACTATATATTCTTCTTCAACTAAAAGGTGGTCTTGTGTATGTATAATATATGTATGTATGTTCTTGGTCTAACCAGAATATTTGGGATGATGCAGGAGCCAATCAGTTGAAATCATTATTTTCCTTTACAAAACAAAAACATTTAATCTGGGTCTTGCAAATCACAAACTTGATTTGTAATTGAATCGAGCGGCCAATGAAGAGTAATTTCGACTTTTCTAAACAAACCAATAAATAAGTTTTTATAACCTTGGCTGATTTTTTATTAATCTGTAGAAACTTATTTATTAAATTTATTAACTTCGAATTTATTCATTTTTCTGAATTCCGGAGAACATTAGCCAGCTGTATGCAAATGTTATATGTATCATCTATATTGGTCTAAAGAAAGAAAAAAAGGGATTGGTATTTGTGTTGCAAAAGTTTTGTTTATAGTAGCATGCTTGCACCTCTTAGCTTTAAAATCTGTATCTACACATAATCCCTTTTCTAGAGAGGCTACCCGTGCATTTGTTCTGTCCAACTCTATTTGTAAAAAAAATTACTATATAACCGATCAAAATAATATATGTTGAGTTTTTTATTTTAACCGATCAAAATAATATATTTGTAATTGTGCTGAATGCCAATTTCACCGTTCAAATATGTTAAATTGTCAGTTTTTTAAAACATTAAAATATGAGAAACTTATATTATATTATAAAACTTTCCTTGGCTCAAAATTCTAATATCATCTTAAATTATCCATACCAACAAAATAAAACTATTTACCTGTTCTACACAATCCAGTGACTCGTTGACTGATTGAAACTAAAGATTCTTGCACCATATTTTCTAGCAGCAGGAAAATCCCCTTTACCCAACATCTTACAGGGTCATAGCATTTATGATTTATGTTTATATCATACATTATATAATAAAACTCCAATACCGTACACAAAATCGTGTCTTAATATAAATTTAACATTTATAATATGAAAATAGGACACGATTGTACCGAACTAAAGGTTCTCTTGAGATTATTATTAAAAAAAAAAAAAAGGGTTCTCTTGGCTAGGAAAAATGTAAATGTAAATTGATTTTTGCAGGAATGTGTAGATAATGTCTTGTCAGACCTTTTGTTAGATTTTTCTAATAAATATACATGTTTGTTGAGCCATAGCAATTATGGCTTATGAGTGAATAAGCGATGAAGGCAAGCGAGTCAAATTTGCGAATCATTTGACAATTTAGTTCTACATATTCAATCATTTCAACTACATTGAATTACATATCTATTTTCTGATCTTGCATCTCAATCCTTGTAACAAACTGAATGGTTTTATATTCTTTTTCTTGGCCTGAGTTTTTTTTACACCATTGTATATCAAGTGGTCATATAGAAGAATTGAAGAATACTATCTGATTTTATATAATAAATAAACAATAAAAAAAACACTCCTCAAATTTAATCTCAACCTCTTGCCTGTTGCCTTTCTCCCCACACTTTGCATTGTCAAAATGACATTTTATTAACAGCTGATCACAATTATATGCATGCTCAATGCACAAGATTCTTCCTCTCTCCTCTCTCTAAATATATTTATATTCATATATATTTTTTCTCTATCTTAAAGGTGGGCACTTGCAAAGCCAGACACACCAAAACTCCCATTCAACTAAAAATTTGAAACTGAGTGATAGAGTAAAATCCACATTCCATGACTTGAAAATCCTGTTGGAATGATCAATCAAGTTTTCTCCTTTTAGTTGCTGGACTAGTGTGTGAAGAATTTGGACATGACCCAACTGTTCTCTCGTCACTTTTATAGCTCAGGCATGCAGCATCCAACACCCCAATAGGACTTTGAGGCACCTGTGTTGCTACTATTGTTCTACCACTAGCTACATTACTAGTCTCAGGAATCAATGTCAGATCTTGAATCATTTCAATACACTTCAATACTCTAACCTGCAAAGTCCAACCACACCACATGCATAAAATAATTCCAATAGTTCTGAACTTTCACCAACTTGGAAAAAAAATACCAAATTTATGGTATGAACAAAAGTACAATAACCAGCGCACACCTGTCCTGTTATTATCTAGTGGGCACTACAATTATTTACCTTTTCAACATGTATGACACTTGACATTGCCTTATTAATTTCCAGTGTCTGTATTTCTTTTGTAGCACAAATTGCCACAGCTGCAGAAATTTCTGAGGGCCTGAACTCCAAAAAATCAATACCTGCATTCAATTCCCACCAAGAATTGTATCAAATACTTTGAAGTTTGAACAACACAAAACTAATCTAGGACAATGTTATATATATACAACTGAGAATGATTAATGATTTAAGGGTGAGACCTTTCATTGTTTTTAGAATGAACTGTATTGCCCTATTGATCAAAGATCCTGGTGGAGGCATATCAACATTGTCGATCTTTCGAAGAAAATAATCGATGAATGAACAAGGGGTACAAGCTTGCATTCTCCATTTCAAGGTGCTCAACACCAAAAGCTCCATTCTTTTTATTGTTTTAGCCTCAAAAACAAACTTAGGATCAGCCACCTGCACTACACAAAACCCCCAAA
The DNA here is from genome assembly GCA_028671895.1 of Oenanthe sinensis. Classification (NCBI taxonomy): domain Eukaryota; kingdom Viridiplantae; phylum Streptophyta; class Magnoliopsida; order Apiales; family Apiaceae; genus Oenanthe; species Oenanthe sinensis. The sequence continues at coordinate 142,691 of JAPMAC010000204.1, forward strand.
TTGCTCATAACAATCAATCATCTAAATCAAGCTTAACATTGTCACATATTAATCATACAGAGTAGTAAATTAATATACATATAGCTAATTGTATCTAAAATCTTCAAAAGAACCTTTCTTGCCTGCAAATCGACAGTAAGTGGCACATTAACCTCCTCCATTTTTGCTGCTAATGATAAACAGGCCACAGCTAACAATTGGACAGTCCACTTTTTCCCACTCTATGCAATGAATTTTAACAAAAAACAATCAGCATCTCTAATACACAAAAACATTAATTAAGAACAAGCATTGGGACTTAAAGTTTATGCGTAAACTTACGGGCATTTCATAAAGAGAAAGAAAACGATCCAAGTAATTAACTGCTAAGCAAACACTCAATGCTCCAAATTTGTAATGAGCATGAGCCTGTATAGACCATAACCATATCAATCACCATGATACACTCAGATGAATCATATTGAATGTACATCATTTATTAAACACAATGTGATACAAAGGGGAATAAAATCTAACACCCCATTTATACAAACCAAATTAAATGTCACAAAAACCATTAAAATGCAAGAAAAATAAATTCCCACATTGAAAAACAAGAAAATCCTCCAAAAAATAATAAAATCAAAACACTCACCTTAAAAATCCAATCAAGAGCCTGTTTTCTCACACTTAAATCAAGGTGACCACTTCTTAATCTCTGTAGAAAATCACCTCTAGGCAAAAGTTCATTTTCTCTTTCAAACAACAAACACAAAACCTCATCACTCTGAAATGGTATGAAACAAATCAACGGTTCTGATGTATTACCCACCACATTTTTACAATCTATTTGATGGGTCTGATCATCTTTAGGCTCAAGATCATCAAAACACAAGTCATTGGTTTCTGTGCAGAGGAGGCTCTGGTCTGCCATGTATAGAAACCTCACTGTAAAAGTAAAACCCTAGTGAAATCTCATTGAATAATGAAGATTGGTGAAAATTGATGAAATGGAGTTTGGGATAGATGGACTGTAGCAAACAAGTGAGCTTTATATATACATTTATTATGTGTGTTACTGTGTGGTGTGAGTGTGTGACTTGAGAGCATACGAGATAATTTTATATGTTTCTTTGGTAGTAGTTTGGTGTGTGTGTGTGTAATGAAGAATTGAAGATGTGTATTTAGACTTTAGACTGTCCAATAAGAAAAAAGGTGTGTGTTTACTCTACTGTTAGGGTAAATGAGAGAGTTGGGGATTCGCGGATAAAGATTTTCACATCATAATGAATATTTGTATGGTTTTATATTTATACGGATTACAATATAAAATTAATATTATTATATTTTATCAGTTTTTTTCCGAAGTTGAAAAATTGTGAATCAGAATTAATCGGTAAAGGTTTCGATTTAGGATTCATCAAAAAATCGTAAATTAATCAAAACAATAATCAGATGCATTTTAATATTATAATAATATTTAATCTATTATTCTTGTTTTATTAATTATTTATTACTTAATATATATTTATCATATCGTAATTTCTATAATTATTTATATTTAATTAAAGTTAGATTTTAAATTTAATAACTCAATATAAAATATATTAATCAATAAAATGTATAGCAATCAATCGGATGTTAAAAATCTAATCAATGAGATATCTTACAAGTAATTAATCATCTGAATCGGAGACTTTTAAAACCATGATTTTTTCCTATTAAGTTAAATTAAGAGTGCTGATATATGCGCACCCTAAATTTATTTATGCACACACTGTTTAAGTTTTTGAACTAAAATACTCTTCCGAACATTATATATTTTAATGAATAAAATTAAAATCAAGACATTTCAATACATGGTGTGCATAAATAAATTTAGGTTGTGCATATATCGACACCTAAGTCGAGTAAAAAGGAAAGAGGTTGTTCTAGTATTGGGCAACGCGGGTGAGCGACCATACATGGCTCTAAAAAATTCAGGACCCCTAAATTTATACTCCCTCCGTCCCGGCCAAATGTTTACATTTGGTCCGGGCATGGAGACCAAGATAGTGGGTGTAATATTGTTAAAATAAATGAAGTAGTGGGTGTAATAGTGATTTTATTGTTAAAATAAATGAAGTAGTGGGTGTAATAGTGTAAAGTGTTGAAAAAGTGGAGTGAAGTAGTGGATGTAATAATGTATTTTATTGTTGAAAGTTACTATTTTTAGTAATGTAAAGAATTGGGTGGGACGTCCCAAAAAGGAAAGTGTAAAGAATTGGTTGGGACGGAGGGAGTACTACTTTATGTTGTCCTGTGAGGATGGCGTTGGGTAGCGGGGTGAGCGACGGTCCCAAAAATTCAGGGTCCCCAAATTTATACCACCTTATATATTTATAGAAAAAGAAATTAAAAAATATATAATTTCTTATTAAAGTTGATAAATATTAATAATTTTAGAATTAAAATAAAATTTTAACATCAATTATAATTTAGTAGTTATAATGTATTAACATAAATTAATTAGTGCAATTTTCATAATTATTGTCATAAAATAGATTTAGTTGACCATTTTTATCCGGAAAGTTGAATAGTTTTTTCATTTATTACAATTAACTAACAGCTAAACACACCTTTTCACTTTGATATGATAATATATATATGGCATATAACTATATAAGGGGGGAAATTATATGCGGTCCCACTTTTAACGGGGGAGACTCAGAAACCGAATAACAATTAAATTAAAATAATATAAATGATTTAGATTTAGATTTAATTTCTCTCTCATCTGTCTTTCTCTAATACACACATAAATGTTGTATACAATTAAATATAAAATCGCATAAATATTCATAAATACTAATTTATATATTCATAACTATGTAAATGTATTATACATATTATTTTATATTATATATTTGTATAATATTTTATATTTATTTTCACTCAATGTATTTATTTAACAATATATATATATATATACTTTTTCTGCAAATATAAACATTATTCTGCAAGCATAAATATCGTGTTATGCAAGTAGAACAATATTTTACACTAAATTATGTGTATATTTGTAACTATATAAATGTATTCTACTTATTATTTTGCATTTTATAAATTTGTATAATACTTTATATTTTTTTCACTCAATATACTTATTTAATACTGTATATATTTGTTTTGCATTATGTTATGCAAATATAAATACTGTTCATGTAAATATAAATGTTATGTTAGTTATACATTATTCAACATATACAAACAATATGTACCATGTATATACAATATGTTCTGCAAACAAAACACTATATTTTGAAACTGAAAATATAATTGTTTTGTAAATGTGATGTAATTTTTGAAATGTGTATTTGATGTATGTATTTTTCTTTTTTCATACATATATGTTTTAGAAATAATATTAAATAATTAAAATATTAATTTGTGTCATTTAATTCACTCTTTTAATTTTTAATATAATCTAAAAATTATTAAAATGATTTTAGGGTTTCCAATTTAAGTTATTCTTCCTATAACCCAACTCACTGTATTACTACTATACTCTTATTCTTCTCTCCAACCATGTGGCCTTTTACCTCTTTTTTCCTACCGGTTATAGCAAATCTTTTTCAAATATCAAAATATCAAATACATTCTAAGAACTAAAAGATCATTAGCTCTTGGTGAGTATTAACTTTCTTCGCAATTTTGCATAATCCAGGTGTTATCTTATATCTAGCTCTTTTATTATTTAATTTTTAATATTTGTTTTGCATGGTTATGTTTATTTATAAATTATAATGTTACGTAAATATCCATCCGGACATGAAAAATGAAAAAAGAAAGAAATCGAAGAAAAATTGGTTCAAGAAGGGTTGTTTAGATAAATTTTGTATTAAAAAACCTCAAATAGGTGAAAAGTCTCTAGAGAGATAGATGATATTAATACTTTCAAAATATTAATATATATATTGATATATTGATATATATATATATATAAAAGGTCCAATTTTAAAAAATTGGACAGATAGTTGCAGTAATTGCCTTGGAAATCGCTTGACAGGACTATTTGCTTGTCGTTATTAATCGACTAATCGTTTAATATATTAACTTTATTAGTAGTAGTAGTTATTATCTCAACTTTTAGAGTGGAAATTTTTGGAATTTTTGGATATTTTGGAAACTTGTAAAAAGATGAATTTTTTTTCCCGCCAAATAAAATTCACTAAATAAATCTTTTAATATTGATATTTCCACCAAGGCAAAAAAAGATGAAAGTTTGACTACATAAATTTTTTAATATTAATATTTGATAATTAGGAGATTGAAATAATAGTTTGCACTCAATCCATTAATTTTAAAAAAGTGTTTAGAGGAATTTAAATGATTGTCACGTGTCTAATTAAAATAATACAACTAATTCAAATAGTTTTCATTCAAAATATCCGCTAGTTAAAATAATTAAATTATTTCATTCCGTCCACTAATTAAAGTAACTAATTTTAATCCATTACAATTTCCAATTAATCGATAATCGGTAATTCCCAAAAACAGGACCTTAATATTATGCCAATTAGAAGTGTAGTCCATCTTTATTTATCTTGTTTAAGTATTATTTTGAATCAAATTTGTAATCCAACAAGCACTTAATACATTTGAATCTAAACAATCATATGTTCAATATTTAATATATAAATTTTTTAAAATGCTTCAAATTAATAAATAACCAAAATGTTTTATAAAAATTTGTCTAAAAATATTCCGAAATGACAGTTTGATATTTTGAGTCATGCATCAAAAATTTGTAGTATTATAATTTAATTTTTCAGAATCCGGCGAATAATAACAAATGTACTCGATTTGGGTCTGCAGTTTCATTTCTATCTCTCTCCCTTGTACTTTAAAATTATATCATATATATAATTAAAATAAAAAAATTATTATAGTCCTCATGATCATAGAGGTCATCAGCTAAAATTAAGGGTAAAATTCTCAAACATATAAATACACATATATAAAGAAATTTTATAAATTTAAATATTTTATAAATAATTAGACTAATAGAATGTTTATAATTGGTGGTTCTCGAAAATTTCTCAATTATATATATATAATTAAAATAAATTTATTTTATTTTTTCATCCAATAAAAATGAAAATAAGAATAAAAATTAATGAAAAAATATTTAGTAACAATATTATGATATTTCCATATGTACGTATTTTAAAATAAAAATATACGTAAATAATTAGTACACCGTTTTAAATATAATATCATATTCAAACATAAGAAAATGTGTTATACAAATATTACTTTAGATAATATAAAATAAAAATTAAAAACCAAGAACTAAAAAATATTTTATTATATTATTATTTTACTATTTTTATAAATATCAATATATTAAAATAATTAATAAATATGGTCACACTTAATATTGTATAAAATATTATAATATAAAATAAAAATTATAAAATATAAAATAAATTATTACATAATTATAATATATATATATATTTTAATATTTTTCTGAAAACAAATATACATTTTAATATTTTATAATTGAAATCAATATAACATAGGGTTCCTCCTGTACATGTGCATAGGGAGAATACATATATACATCAAGTTAACTTGCAAATGGAGTTTAGAAATACCTTTGACCGTACTCAAAATTAAAGAACTTAAAGAGAGTAATGATGGCCATTAGCCAATAAGCCTAGTTAAGCGAGTTATTCATACTGTCATTCGAAATTTAATTTAAAAAGAGTCGAGGGCAGTACTCTGGGCTCTGGGGGCTAGTGGTATAAAATATGACATACATTAAAAGTTGGGTTTTTTTTAGAAATACCCAAACATGTAAAACTTTTTTCAAAAATACGGTGCAACCTCATCTGTAACTGTTTTTCACCTGTGGCGCCAGCGCTGCAACCTCATCTGCAACTGTTTTTCACCTGTGGCGCCAGCGCTGCAACCTCATCTGCAACTCAAACCGTATTTTTGAAAATAAACCTTAAAAAATTAGATAATTTTATAAAAATCCCTTAAAAGTTTACCATGAGTACATAATTATCATGTCACATTGTCACATGATCACCATTCTGCAACAATGACTCAATATGAACAACTATCATTGACTAGTCGTAGCATTTGATGATCTCAGAGAGAATTTTAAACGCTAGAGTAGAGATTGCAATTTTAAGCCAGCCTCGGCCCTCGCAATATTTTTGAGGAAGTACGGTTTGGATAGTGGATAATGAGCGCCGTTAAAGGAAATCAGAATTTCATTATATTATCATATTAAATAAAATATTTAAATCATATAAAATAATTAATATATAATTTATTAATAAAATTCATGTTTTGCACCGATTATAAGTTAGATGGGCATCCATTGTAAAGATACCCTTTACTATTTGGGTCAACCAATTATGCTCGTTTGAATTAGTAATTTAATGATATAGAATGCGAATCTCATTCTACAAATTGTTTAATTATACCCTCCCAACCGAATTCCATATCATTCTCATTACCATTAAACCCAATTAGTATAGTACCACACAAAAAGTTTGAAGTTAAAGGCTGAGCCGGTCTTGAGTTTTGGGAGGTCCGGTATGAGAATTTTTTTTAGGCCCTTATAAATAAAAATTTTAAATTTTAAATAAATAATTTTTCTTTTTAAAGTTTAAAAATTAGATAAATACGTTGGGGTAAAAAATAACTTGTTGCAAAAATATAGGTCTCGCTTGTTTTACAAGTTTTGGTCACACACTAACTCAAATCTCCAAGTAGGTTACATTGTGTGGTTCCTGTGTAAACAAAAAAACATGCGTTTGGATTTGGTTTATAAGTATGTAACTTATCTATTTTATTGTTTAATTATAATAATAAAAGAAATTTAATTCTATTAATAAATGAATATATAAAATTGTAAAATATTTAATTAGTAAATTTTATTTGATTTATGAATTACAAATTATATAATTAATTGTTCATGTATAATAACAATAGAATTAATTTACACAGATAAATAAATAAATATCTAATATATAATAATTTTGCAAAAATAATAAAATAAAAATAATAAAAATAGAATTAAATAATATGTTTATAATAAAATATATAATAAATAATCTTACTTTATTTCAAATAAAAATAATACAAATAGAATTAAATAATACATTTATAATAAAATTATATACACACACACACACACACACACATATATATATATATATTATAATATTATAATATTATAAATTATTGCACGGATAATAAACTATTATAGAAGGGGGGTTGAATATAATAGCATCAAATTAATCGACTAAGAACACGAGTATGTAAAAAAAATACTGCTTTGTATTAACTTTTGATGATCTTAATACAAAACTCTATAAAAAAATAGAGTTCTTAAGAGCTGTTAGGTTATGAGAATGATATATCTTCAATTGTTATAATGTTAACCTAATTATGTGTTTATATAGTATACAGTTACAAAATCAAATACAACAAGAATATTGATAAGGATAAATTTTAGAAAGGTAATTGAATTGCAATAAGACACTTCCATCTTTATCCTAATCAATCTCTGATTTATATGTTTCGTTCTTTGACAAACTCTGATCTTCATAATCTATGTCGGTTTATAATCTCTGATTGACTTATACTATGATTTGCTTAAACTCTGTCTTGATTAAACTCTGTCTGACTAAACTCTGTCTGAGTAAACTATGTCTAACAACTTCCGTACTCTAATGACGTCAGCATAGACTCTGTTCTTTAATAAACTCTGTTTGTGATATTCTCTGACAACATCAGTATTTACATTTCTAACAATCTCCCCCAATTTATGCTTTATTCAATAAAACATAAATTCTACTTATGATGTCAGAAACATAGAGACAAATGTACCAGAGTTTGAGTTTTTCATCTTGGCTTAAATTCTTCTATATGAAAAGTCTTCAGATAGAAACAGATCAAGTAATTTCTTCTCAGCATTCTTCAGTAATTCAAACAGCTTCTCCTTCAACTTTTTCATTTGATCACTAGAGTCATCGATCTGGAATATTGCAGCTCTCAAGTTGTAAACTGAAGTTCTTTCCATTCTGTCATCCAGAGGAATTCAACAGGCTTTCTTTCCATCAGGGTTTAGTATAAGTGTATGAATTTCTAACACCATTTTAACCTTAGCATCCCCTTTAGCCATTTCTTTCTCAGTACTATATTCAAACATGTATCATGGTCTATACTCCTCAGAGTTTACCATTAATAGACTTTCATTCTTCTTCTTCTTCTCCTCAATAACTCCCTCCAAAATCTTCACCCACTTAGCAGTAACTACATTCTCATCATTCAATAAGTAGAGAACATATTCAAGTTCTTTAGATGACTTATGGATTAGATCTTCTTCATCTATCTTCATTATTCTTCCATCTTCAAGAAAATACAGCAGCTTCTCTTTTGGAACAACACCATCAAAGATATCTTTTACAATTTGAACAACAATAAGCTTGTCTAAATGATCTTGTGATAATTCTTCCTCAGGCTTGTTCTTCAAAGAAAAAAGATCTCTGAAAGTGTTTGCTTCACCCCTGTAGACCTTAGCTTGAGAATCACCAATACCACCCTTATTTTTACCAAGTCTGGTATTGAGAGTCAGAGTTTCAGATTTAGTCCACAAAAGATCAGGATTCTTCTTTCTACATAGAGACTGTTGTTCTTCTTTTTCATCTTCAAAACTTATGTAATCATCTACTATCACCAGAGTATATTTCTTATTTCCAATGGACATTATGTTGACAAGACCAAATAAATCAAGATGCAATAGATGAAAATGTTGATCAATAGAATTTTTAGTTTTACTCTTGAAAGATGTCTTCTTTTGTTTGGCCTTTTGACATGAATCACATAGTCCATCAGGATGAAATTGAACTTTTGAAAGACCTCTTACTAGATCATTTTTCACCGATTCATTTATATTTTCAAAGTTCAAGTGACACGGCTTTTTGTGCCAATTCCAGCTTTCAAAAGATGATGCCTTTCCAAGTAAACAAGTTAAGGGACCATCAGAGTTTACCTCCAAGCTAGCTTCAAATAAATTGTTATGTTTGTGACCAATGAGAACCACTTTGCCATCCTTTTTGCTTTTCACTTCACAACGTGTTTCATGAAATTTCACAGAATAACCTCTGTCTGTCATTTGACTCACACTTAACAGATTATGCTTGAGTCCTTCAACCAGAGCTACATTTTCAATGATAAAATTTCCAATAACAATATTGTCATATCCCAGTATTCTTCCTATATTGCCATCTACATAAGATACTATTGGGCCAGCATTCTCCTCAAACTCTGAAAGTATAGATTTATTTCCAGTCATGTGTGCAGAACATCTAATATTAATCACTAGGATATTTTTCCTATTTCCCTGCAATCGTTTAATTAAAATTAATTAGTAGCTTTGAGGACCCAAACAAGTTTGGATCTTTTCTTTTGAAAATTGTTAACTTTTGCAGCAGAAGTATTTTTATCAGAGTTTAAGTTAACAGAGTTTCAGAGTTTACATTTTCAGAGTTTATACTGTCAGAGTTTATATTTCTCTTATAAGCTTTTATCACATATTTTTGTTCAACGTCATGATTAGAAAAGACATGAGTTTTATTCAAATGAGCCTACAATTCATAATAGTTGAAATACAAACTATGATATTCTTTACTTGTGTAAATTGAATTCCATAAACTACCACAGTGAAAACAGAGATTTTGTGATCTATATCTAGTTTGTGTTCTAGCCTCTGAACTAGGTCTCTCAGGTTCTTTCTTTTTATTTTGCATGCAGTCAATATCAAGGTGATTATAATTACCACATGTGAAACATGTTTTTCTAGGAGCATCATGGATATTCTTATAGTTATTTTCCATAGAAATTCCTACTTTATCATTTCTATTTCTCTTCACCTTTTTAGGTTTGTTTTTGTTTGTGAATGTCTTTAAATTTTCTTTAAGTTACTTCTGTGAGAGTAATCCTATATTTACTGTTTTATTCTTTGACACACTATTTTCTTTACCTTTGTTATTATTAGAGCATTCACCAGAGGTATTCTTCTTTTCATTACTAGCTCTAACAAAATTCACAGGTTCACTCAACTTTCCTTTTGTGTGTGTCTTTGTATGTGTCTCCTTATCAGATTCATAACCTAAGGCAGATGTCCAATTCTTGTTAGAAAGCATTTGTTGGACTTTCTTGCCATAGTTTATCCAAACTCTGAAAGTATCCTTTTCTTTAGCTATATCAGATTTTAAATATTCAGCTTGTATTTCTAACTGAGTTTGCATGTTTATAGCATTCTCACGGTCTTTCTTAGTGCTAAGCATGTGTGAATTTTTAGATTCAAGAAAGTCATTCCTAGCAATCAGAGTTTATATTTCAGATTTTAATCTTTCATTCTCAAGTGACTGTGATTTAAAGCTAACATGCAGAGTTCTAAGGAAAGACTTTAATTCGTGGATATTTTCAGTATTAAAATTGAAGACAAAGTCTGGTACCTTATCAGAGTTTAGGGTGGGAGCATTAGTGTTTGCCATGAGGGCATAATTTGTTTCCTCTTCAGAGTCTGAGGAATCCATCCAATCTTTCTTTGAAGTTATGAGAGCTTTTTCAGATTCCTTGCTTCTACACTCAGTAGCAAAGTGCCCCATCTTGTTACACTTTTAACACTTGACCTTTGATTTGTCAAGTGTTTTTGATTTGCCATCTCTATCTTCTCTTCTTCTGAATCGTTCTTTATTCTCTGACTCTACATGCTTCTTTTGGATGTTTCCTTGCTTTCTGTACTTCCTATATTTTATCTTCTTGAATCCTTTGACAATCATAGCCATCTCCATAATGTCAGAGTTTGTGGAGTCATCAGAGTTTACATCAGAGTTTGTCTTAGACTCTGATTCACTATTTTCCTTGATCATTACAGCTTTTCCTTTTCTTGTTTAGACTTTTAAGATTTTTTTCTTGGTTCTTCAATTTTAGTCTCAACATTCAAAGCAACAGACTTTGCCTTGCTACTCTTCATATTCTTCCTTTGTTGTAGTTCCAAGTCATGAGTCTTCAATCTTCCATAAACTTCATCTAGAGACATCTCATCCAAATCAGCCCTATCTCTTATCAAGAATGTTTGTAAATCTCATTCTTCAGGAAGAACCCTTAAAAACTTGGTGTTTGAATCCTCATTATCATACACCTTATCCACCAAAGCCAAGTTATTCAACAAAGTAAGCAATCTGTCATAGATATCAGTGAGAGACTCATTCTGTTTTACCTCAAAGTATTCATACTCTTGAATAAGAACTGATCTTCTATTCTTCTTAATTTCCTTGGTTCCTTGACATTGAACCTCTAGTGCATCCCATATTTCTTTTGCAGTTTTGCAGACAATTACTCTATTAGACATCATAGAGTCAAGCCTATTATATAGAATATTGCTTACCTTTGCATCCTTCAAGACTTCTTATTTTTCTTCATTGGTCCATTCCTTCTTGTCCTTCAGAGTATAATATTAAGGAACTTGTATTCCTTTCATAATTGTCGATGACACTAGTTTGGTTGGTAGATACTGACCTTCATTGATCCTGTCTAGATAATCAGGATCTGTGGCTTCCAAGAACATCATCATCTTTACCCTCCATGTATGGTATTCATCCTTCTTAAAGATTGGGATTCTGATACTTTCATACTTGTTTCCAGACATGTTTATCTGATCTTTAAGTTGTAATCAAATGCCTGCTCTGATAACAATTGTTGCCCAAATAATAAACTATTATAGAAGGGGGTTGAATATAATAGTATCAATTTAATCGACTGAGAACACAAGTATGTAAAAGAAATACTACTTTGTATTAAATACAAAACTCTCTCAAGAAAAACAAAGTTTTTAAGAGCTGCTAGGTTATGAAAATGATATATCTTCGATTGTTATAATGTTAACCTAATTCTGTGTTTATATAGTACACAATTACAAAATCAAATACAACAAAGATATTGATAAGGATAGATTTCAGAAAGGTAATTGAATTGCAATAAGACACTTCTATCTTTATCCTAATCAATCTCTGATTTATCTGTTTCCTTCTTTGACAAACTCTGATTTTCATAATCTCTGTCAGTTTATAATCTCTGATTGACTTATACTCTGATTTGCTTAAACTCTGTCTTGATTAAACTCTGTCTGAGTAAACTCTATCTGACAGCTTCCATACTCTGATGACGTCAGCATAAACTCTGTTCTTTAATAAACTATGTTTGTGATATTTTCTCACAACATTAGTGTTTACATTTTCAACATAAATTATTTTTAAATAATAGTTAACTATATATATTAACATTTTAATAAAAAACTTAATTTATGTATTTTAATTGTTTATAATTTTTTGTTTATTTTTTATTATATAAATTTACAAAAAAATGTATTATAATTTTGTGTTTATTTTTTATTATATATAATTTTTTTTTTACATTTTAATATATATTTTATAATTTCACAGGCCCTATAATTCAATATATAAAAACAAAATATACACGTAACTTAATGATACCATTTACTATTTGAGTTAACCAATCATGCTGGTTTGGATTAGTAATTTAATGATATACAATGTGAATCTCATTCTACAAATTGGTTAATTATATCCTCTGAACCGAATTCCATATCATTCTTGTTACCATTAAACTTAATTATTATAGTACTACTCAAAAAGTTTGAAGCTAAAGACAGAGCCGGTCCTGAGTTTTGGGAGGCCCGGTGTGGGGGAAATTTTTTAGGCCCAAATAAATAAAAATTTTAAATTTTAAATAAATAAATTTTATTTTTTAAGTTTAAAAATTAGATAAATACGTTGGGGTAAAAAATAACTTGTTGAAAAAGTATAATATTTATTCTTCTACCCTCTTCTATAATTTCAGTATTATTTGAAATAAAAAATGTTAAATTTATATTTTTAAAACAACAATTGATGAATAGAAAGAATTGTATTTTTGATGATTAATTAATTTGCAAAATAAAATGTGTAATATTCTAAACATGTACAAAATAATAATTATACTGCATTTTCATATAATTTTTATTTCATTTATTTCCTATATATCTATAAAAATATGTTAAAATTATTAACATATACATGTAATTAATTTTTAATGCTATTTGGTATTATCTACTTATGAAATATAATATAAGATTTATTTTAATAACAAAGGATAATTACATTTGTTACTAATTAAACAATAATATATATTCATTGCATACATGAAACTCTAGCGGAAATACAACTATAAAAATAATACGGGTTACCTATTTTGGGCCTCCGGACCCAGTGGGCCCTGCGCAATCGCACAGGCTTCACCCGGCCAGGACCGGCCATGGCTAAAGGTTTTAGTTTAAAAAATTAGAAAAATAATAAAATTGAATATCTAAAAATTACTCAAACTTATACAATTTGTATTGATCGTAAGAATTATTGTTTTCAAAAGAAATAAAATGGGCAATGCCGTGTAATAACTAAAATAAACAAATAGATCCCCTAGATAATTATTTTAAAAGCCAAAATAAATAAATGAATTTACTAATAACAAGCAGAAAAGCACTTGATTTCAGATGGGATGAAAGTTGTTGTACTCGAGGGCATTCATCAGGGACTTAACAGCTGTATCATAGTTTAAAAAACCCATGTACCAGAATTCATGATTATCGACAGATATAACCTGTATGTACTTCTTTGCAGCATTAGTTCTGCTTGATGAAGTGTTAATTGCTTTAAGCTGATGTAATGGAACCACCACCTGTAATAATCAAGCAACTAAATTTGTATCAGTAAATGTTGTGTGCCTACTACTATTCATCATAAGATAACATAACTTCTGTTATCGATCGTGAGTAAAACAATTCAGTTAGTCTGCATTCGTCGTGATAAATATCTTGATTATTTATGAAACTCATAATGATTCATGCATACTGGGATCACTATCATGGTCCCGAAACAGTGTTATGATAGAGTGATAGACAAAGTAACAGAAAAAAATTGTCAATCCGCAAATTGTCAACACCGGAACATAAGGCATACCACATTACTACTTAGTACTTATCATTTAATCTGATGCATTTACTTATTGAAACAATTCAACAAAAATGAAGTGCAGAAATATGATGATTTTGCATGAAAATGACCTGGCTTATTTTACAAAATCCTAATTATGTGTTCCAAATCAATTTCATTTATACACGTTCTATTTCCTATTTGTGACATGGGTATTTCTCTTTGGAATCCGACTTGGAGAGTAGATAATACATTAGCATTTAAAAGCAAGGTATGTGCTCTCCTTGAGTGGAATATGAATTAAAACAGGATGCAGAATGTCCTCCTTAATTAGCAAGGTAACTTGACCAAAAAGCACTGCCATTGTAAGATTATAGCATGAGGTGAGAAAGTATAGTATCATGTAAAGCACATTCATAATGTCGAACATGGTATGAACTTCCGACATTAACATTTTGAGACCTCTCTTTAGGAAGGAATCAGTTGCATTTATAATTTTAGTTTCATGATGAATATTGTGAGCCTACTATTTTCTTAAATTTTTATTTTTTACACTAGAAATGAAATAAACATTACTCCGTATTTTATAGTGTTGCTACTATACTTGTCTAAGAGAGGAAAATGAAGATGCAACATGTCTCATAATGCTAGTACTTTTGAGTTCTTAAATGACAAGTGAAAGCCAATCATATATATCATAGTACTCTAAAGTCCGGTTTCAGTTGTCAGATAGAAACTTAAGAAATTAGAGAATGTTGTAGATATGAATTCCTTGTTTTGTTACTGAAAGAACTGAAAGGTTAAAAAAAAATTATAATTGTAAGTTGCTTAAACAGTTTACACTAGAGTCCATAATAAGTTATATCCATGTAGATATAGATGGATAAATACATATCAAGATCCAGTCATACCTTGTAATAGCTCCATTCTGTCTTGTTATTGGCTTTATAAGAAAGGGGATTATCACTACAAAATGCAATCTTTGCACTAGAAACATATAAAACTCCCATAACTGGACCAGCTGATGTGGATAAATAACAAGCAAAACAGTTCTGAAAATACTCGTCAGGGGCAGTTTCAAATGTTTGTCGGAAAATATTTTCATAACCACCTTCTGCTAAAACCTTTGTTCCTTGTGCAATTCTTCCCAATGCAGCATCGGTAAGACTAGGGGCCGTTTTCACTGATGTAAACACATAAAAGAGAAAGAAATTGTAATGATACTAACTTTTGTAGGTGAAAGAATGCAAGCATGAATTAAGAACAGATCGAAACACATATACTGATATACATGAAATACAATTTTAAGTTGTAACTTCTACGAAAGAGAAGCTCAGAAAATTTACCAGGTCTATTTTTTTTTGCTAATTAAATAATAGATATGCTAGTTCAAATTTTAGTGCGAGGAAACATTACTTTCAGACAAGGAAGAACAAAACATGACTTTTATTTTTTCTTATATGCATATTACAGCAAGTTACAGTGTTTTAGAGAGCAAATATGAATCGAACACCAACCTGGAAGAACCATAAACAAAAAAACGCAATTAATACAAGAAAAAGTAATATGTTGAGCCAAAACCCAGCTATTCATTAAAGAAAACAGAGAAATTTAATAAAGAAATTTACTACATTAATTGTTGATTTAATTTGCTGAGAGAAGGAAGAAATGCAAGGGACATGAGAGTCCTACTACACTAAGTGAATACATGAAAATATTAGACCATATTTCAAAATCCAAAACCACATAGCAGTAAGCATGCAATTCACTAAGATATGTCTATAATATAAGGCTTAATAAAGATTTTCTTGCACACACTAAAACTGTCATAAATAATAGGGCCTATTTGGACACCATCTAATTTACCAGTTTATGTATGATTTACTCATCATTTCATCCTATGTATATAGTAACTCTATTAGAATGCATGTTTAACAACACACCACAACACACCAAACATGCAAACACTGATAAAATTCTCAATCTCCCATCTTTATCATTCATAATAATTCTATATATATATATATATATATTATGTTTGGTTGGTGAGAATGGAATGGAATAAAATGAAATGTAATGAGTAAAAATAAATGAAATTTATGTATATAGTTAGGATGAAAGATTTAAAAAAAATGGGTGAGTGCAAAATTTCTTTGATAAGAATTGAAAAAAATATATATGAGAGAGAATGGAGCATTCCATCTCAAATTGGGGGATTTGAATTGTTAGTTTAGATTATTAGGAATGGAATGAGGGAAATAATGAAATTTTTAAAAATTCACCTATAATATAGTTCAAATTTCATTCCATTCATTTCTAATTCATTCATCCCAATCAAACACAACAATAGATTACAAGATTTGGTCAACAAGTATAATATCTCTTAATAATGGAAACAAATCATATCCTTATAAAATATTTTAATTTCAACAATATCCTAATATATCTCTTAACACCCTCCCTCAAGTTGGAGCATGAAGATTTTGAATGTACAACTTAGTAGGAAAAAAACTTCAATTCTTTGAATTTCATCATCCTCGTTATCTTCTTCATCATTGACACTATTTTCGTCTGTCACTAAATCATTCACATGATCTCCTTATTTATCGTCACACCTATGAAATCTCACAATTTTTTTAATCAACCCACAAACTCTTGTAAGTCATTCTCATAACTAGCCACAACCTCTCATGAATATCTTTTTTTTTCATATACCACAAACTTTTGTAGGATTTTTATTCTCACTAAACGCTCGGTATAGTTTTATTTTCTCTCAGCAAGATTTCTTTCTCTCTCACTTCTTCTCTCTTTCATCCCACCTGACTTCGCAAATAATCACAAATAATCTAACCTGGCTCTGATGCTATGATAAAATTATCAATCTCTCATATTTCTCATTCATGATAATTCAATATATATAGATTACAAGACTTGGTCAACAAGGAGAATATCTCTTAATAATGTAAACAAATCATATTCTTATAAAATATTGCAATTTCAATAATATCATAATATATCTTTTAACAGCTTTAGATGTTTGGTGTTCGACTTGGTACTGCGTCCATTTAGAATAATCAGACAATCAAAACCATCTAACAAGGCATTGCACCTGATCCAGCTACACTGCCAGCATTACATCATGTTGGTATAAACGTAGACAATACGCCAATCATGAACGTAATTCCGCATAATTTAGGGCTAAAGAGAATGATTTATCAAAAATGTTACTATTGCAACAAATAACAATGCAGCAAGCATGCTTAACAAAGAATAGTAAAAAGTAAGAGTAGAAAAACTAACAGTGTTGCCAAGTATTCTCAGCTAAATCCTCAGCCTTCTTCGAGGCTTCTCCCACCTTCTTTCTCCATCTCCCCAGTGCATCTTTAACATTAACCATAGAATCTGGAAAAAAAATTGAAACTAAAAATTAAATTATGTGCAACACCTCACATATATTTTTGTATAATTTGGAAGTGCACAAACAAAACACACGTAATAATTTAGGTCAATTCGAATCTGTCTCGTACAAAAAGCCTATATAATTAATTTCACCCAAATATTCCCAAAGTAGTATCTTACATATGCGAGTTCATATATATGTAGTGACTCGTATACTTTATGGCTCTATGGTTTGTTATATCTGGTAAAAAAGTACCGATAGCAACATTATATGTACAGTACAGAGATTAATACTAGAATGGCTGTTATATGATTTCTTTTTTCAAGTCGATTTCATCCAAATATTTACAAAATGTTACCAAATGTAATAAAATAGTTACTTTTTTAGCTTGAGAACATAAACAGTTGTTATACATTTAAAAAAAAAATCCATAATAATATACACGTCAGTGTTCTTAGATAAAATCATTCACAACAAAATTGTAACGTAAAAACTGTTGTCACGTGAAAAAAAAATAGACGAAAGGAGGCACTAACTTTTGAAAATCAAGGAGGGGGGATTGGAAAGAGCAGGTGAACAAGCAACATAAGGATTGGATTTTTCACCAACAAACGAAGATGATGGCATTTGTGGAGGAGAATAATGTGATTCCGATTCCGTAACCAATTCTTCACTCCAATGCACAGATTTCCTCATTTTATTATTACCATCCATCCCCATTGATTTAACGTCATTTACTTTCTCCGTTGGTGATTTTACATCCTCCTTTGATTTC
Source organism: Oenanthe sinensis (assembly GCA_028671895.1). Classification (NCBI taxonomy): domain Eukaryota; kingdom Viridiplantae; phylum Streptophyta; class Magnoliopsida; order Apiales; family Apiaceae; genus Oenanthe; species Oenanthe sinensis. The sequence goes on from JAPMAC010000204.1 coordinate 160,908, forward strand.
GGGCTCGAATCGTTACGTGAAACGACAATATTTTGATGATCCGGTTCCGGTTCCGGTTTCGGTTCCGGTTTCTTGTTGTTGGCATTGTCATCATTGCCGTTGGGGTGTTCCATTGTCTCGCCGGAGCTCCAATACAATGAATGCAAAACACAAGGCATGCAAAGGATCTTATGTAGTATATAATTATAAAACAGGTTTAACGTAATAACACGTTAGAAGCATTGTTAAATGTCCCTTCCTTTAAATGATGGACTGCTTCAGATTCATTTCTTGCTGTTGTGGATTTTCATTTTGGGATATTTTTTTTGTCGAGGAGGAAAGAGAACAACATAAAACAGCAGAGTAAATAAATGGTACGGCGTACGGGCTGATAATTGAAATTAAATGTGATTTCAATTAAATTACCTTAAATTTTACTATATGTTTTTAGTATATGAAATTAACTACAGTAATGTTTAAACATAATCGAATCTAGAATGGATCATTTTGACTGTAATGTGTTTTTAGGCTTAGATGTGTTTTAAGATTGGGCCTGATTTGTAAGCTCCTACAGGCTTTTTATTGAAATGGATGAGCTATTTTGCAAAGTAGCCTAGATTAATTTGTCAACAGTTGTCCTGCCCTTTGAATTTTAAGCCGGGCGTTTTTCTATTATGATTTTGTATCTATATTAACCAAGTTTTTCGAATGGTCGATAATCGATTGGGAATGAGAACAAATGTTACAAGAATGAAAACTCATAAAAAAATATAAATAGTTTAAATTTTTGTATAAATAAATGTATGATGGGGTCTGATTTGTGGTCATTCAGCAGTATTAGGTTGAAAACAAATAGAGCCTGATACGCAAAAGCAACTGTGCAGTGCACCCGTTTATTCAAAAAAATTGTCTCTTCCTTGATCATTTTAAACTTGGAAGCAAAATGCACGGGCTTCTAGTCTTCTAGCAATTCTATTGTTTGCTGGCTGTATCCCATTACACAACTAGTGTATTATAAGTATATATCATTCTCTCCCCTCAATTATTTTGGTGGGAAATCCATTTTACAGCTAATTTTTATTGTTTTGTTATGATTGGACAGGTAAGGTTTTGACAAAAGTGGGGTGAATGAGTATATCAGTAGGACAACTCATCTTGTTTGCCGATAATGGTTAACTAGGCTTAATAAGAGTCTCCTCAAATTACAAAACATTCGTCGAACCATAATATTGTATGTGGAAGACAAAGACATTTTACCACCTTCTGAAAATGACCACACGTCGCTTCGAGTTTTATTGTTTGTTGATACAAGTAATTCCGCAATTTAGTTATGGTCTGGACAAGGCCACTAGAGTCTAGACTCAATTACAAATTGTGAGTACTTGTTTCCACAAAAATTTGTAAAAACGAGTTGATTTCACAAATAATTTGAAAAGACTTTTTAAAGTCTTAAATTTGTTGTAGCTGCACATCAAACTTCAATAAACAAAGCTACGTGTTTAATTCTTTAAAAATGTCAAAATGAATATTTCGATTGGTTAAATGCATGACACGGAATAAGTCTTGCCTTAGTGGAATAGTACTTTTCAAAAAAAAAAAAGAGTCTTGCCTTAGTGGAATAGTGGGGAACACCTACAGTCTGAATTGATAATACGTAAAGTAATTTATTTGATCACATGTTTATTTATTTAAATAATTTATAAATTAAAAAAATTATATATATATATATTTCATAAATAAATTATAAATTTAAAAACATATATTTTTTAATTTATGAATAATTTATAAGAAACCCATATGATTCCAAATTATCTGGATAAATTTGGTAGGTATTCAATCGATTCATTGAATTTGAATGCTGCTACGAAATAAAACATATATACTTTAAAATAAAACATTACAATTCCCAGCTCTTATTTGCTTGTTGAAATACTTTAAACAAAACCAACTCTGTCCTCTACCAAACACGAAAACTAAAATAACCTCATTCTATAGACTATAGGAATACCATATATATATGATGTGTATTCATGCTGAAGCCGCTATACAATATATTTGTGTATATAATAATACCATACAGGAATCTTAATAGTTGTCTCTCAAAAGCTCAACTCTCTCTCCTTTTCATATATAATCTCTCTTAAAGAGCTTTTTCCCTTAACCTAAATCATAACATCTCTCTCTCTCTCTCCCTGGAAATATACAGCATGAGTTCATCAATGTTGAAGCTTCTGATTCTAACAGCTCTAGTAGCCACCTCATGCATGGCACAATCCCCGGCAGGTGCACCCAAAGTCTCCCCCACAGCCACTCCCACGCCCACGCCCACGCCCACGCCCACGCCCACGCCAGCACCTTCTGTGGCTCCACCAACTCCCTCGCCGTCACCAATTCCGGTTCCAGCTCCTGCACCCACTCCCAAGAGTCCTTCACCGTCTCCAACTCCATCTACATCTCCAACCCCTTCAGAATCACCTTCACCTTCAGATGGTGGGGCTCCCGCTAGTGGCCCCGGGGGACCACCAGTAGATGATTCTCCCAGCGGTAGCTTTGCGGACGGCTGGGTTCACCGGGCAGTCATCGCCGGGACTGCTGTCACTGCCACGTGTCTCTCCATGGCTTTGATGTGAGGACACGTGTGTGGTGACGTGGACAGGTTGATCATCGTTGGATCTGCATTCACTTTTGATGGACGGATGGATGACATTGTTTTCATGTGATTTTCTATATTGTTTTTTAAATTTAAATTTGTGTATTAATTTGTTTAGTTCGATCGTTTTGTTGAGTATTTGATGAGGTAGGTTGATGATTTGTACGGTGATGGCTCACTTGTTGATGCATGGATGTCTCCATGTCTTGACACGCGTTGGTTATATGTACATGAGTTTCGGTGTATATGAATTATTTTAAATAAATCATCTCTTATTCATTTAAAGGGTCTTTCCGGTAGGTATAAATTAAAACCTACTTTGATTCATTTTAATTGGTGTATTTATTTTTCAGCCCCTTTGCGTTTTAGTTAATCACATCACGTCATAAAGTTCCTATCTATCAACTCTAGATTCTTCTTTTATCACATTTCCGACATGACTATTTTCGCGCACATCGATTAATTTTAGTGAAGTATCTCACCGCCGGACCATTCATATTTGTTTTCTTTTTACTACAGTATATATTTGGATCTTTTCCGGTTTACTCAAATCATTGAATCAAGCACCCCCTGGGTTTCATACTTTTCCTGGTATACATACAATATACATATCAGAACTGTTATATATATAACCGTATATTTAAAATCCCGAATTTATTCACTTAAATAAAATTCTCAAAAAATCTAATGAATCGATACAAGTTCTCAATACCAACAATTTACAATCCAAAAATAAAATCTACAACTTAACTATACAAATTCAAATCTAAATATAAACTTTACAACTCCTCAAAGTCAGCAACTCGCCCTCTTCCCATTAATTAGTCCATCTAACCTGCTGGGGAAACAAAGAAATATAGACCGGTAGTGAGCGAAAGACTCATATACGGATATAAAATTATGCAAAGAGTACAAGGGTTAGAACGATGACAATATGAACAAATAAAATAAATAAAATATATGAATAAAGAATGATGAAACAAACTGAAAGAGACAAAATATATTGGTCATACTTAACTCACTATATAAATAAATAAAAAGATACGATAGATACTTATCTTACAATCACAACGTACATACTTTTTAATCACAAATATTCTTACTCTTACTCGTACACTTACTAGTCATATATTATAATGATCAAAAACTGAAATACAAATTTACTTACTGATATGAGAGACAATCTTACACTTACAGGATGTCCTACATTTCGGTTCTCCAGAATATGTAGTCATCAAAACTTATAGGGGCTTGCATAGAACAAATCAAATGCTACCCAAAATCTTACAGGGGCTTGCACGGTACAAAGCACAATGCTACCCAAATGGCCAAACGAACATACACAATAGTCATGACTCTACGTGTCCCATAACTCCGGCGACACGTCCTTACAATTTAAATACACCGTATAGGTGGTGCCAAAGCATGAGATTTATCCACTCATGACGGAGGTCTTACGAAATCTCCTAAATTATACATATATCACAAATTAACTGAAAATATCTTACTAAAATATCATACACGCCAAATATCATACAATATGGACTATACAAATAAAATCAGATCAGACCAGTCCGGAAAATTGGTAATTTACTCTATAAAGATGAACTCAAATGAAAAAGCACAAAACACAGAACTCGTAGAGGATTCCGAGAACTTTCCAGAATGGTAAGACTCGTCAAAAACGGATAAGAAACGAATGTAGAAAACAATCAAAGATGAGCTGTTAGAATAGAATCAGCACCTGATTACAGTAGTATTTTGATATTTAAGACATCGAAACCACAGAATCTGACAGCGGAATGTAAACAAAAGATGAAGATCTCGAAAATACCGTTCCAGAGTGATATTACACATAATTATTGAATAAATATTCAATTTATTATGAATTTCAGAAGTTACAGCATATCAATCTGAATTAAACCATCAGATTGCATAAAAGGCAGATTTCGACACCCTTACGAACAGAATTTCAGAAAGCGTAAAGAACAAAAGATGTAGATAATCGAAATACCTGTCTAAGTAGTATAAAATCAGAGAAATCGGATAAAGAACGAATAAGATACGAATTTTATAAGAATCTGAATGAATACAAATTATACATAATATACATACAAATTAAATAACAAAACAAGAACAAAATGAGTATTACGAATACAAAGAGAGTGTAACAAAGATATCCGTACATTAACAATACGAGAACAAAGAGAGAGTGTAGAATGTATCCGTACCTTAAACCTCCAAATACATGAATGATCTTCTATAAAAATATAGATATCCCCATCACACGAACCCTAATTTGATACAATAACCCATCTTCTCAAGATTTTTCTCCTTCTTTTTCTCAATCTTCTCCCTCTCCTTCTCTTTTTCTTTCTCTTCTATCTTCCCTACGGCTTCTCAATTTTTTTTTACGTAACTTACAAAACCCTAACCCTTTTTCTTTTTCTTTCTATTCTTTTTTTTATTTCTCTTAACCAATAATTTCTAAATAATATCCTAATTATAAAATATCTATATTCATATTCAAATAATAATATTAATAATAACTCACTAATATTATTTTTAATATTAAATTAAATAGCTTAATATATTATTAAAAAATACGGGATGTTACAGTATATATAATTACAACTACTGTATTAGTGTATTGTCCAAAATAAAATACCGAGCAAAAAATATTTTTAATTTTGTTGAATTGTTGCTTATACGAGAAAATTGGTCCTGAGATTATATTTATGAAATTTCTTGAGGTTAGGTCAATTATTAGTATAAAAAGAAAATGACAAATTTATAAATATCATCTTCATCCTGGATTCATATAAATACCCATATTTTATTATTTAATTTAGTTTAACCTCGGCAAATATTCGTGCGGTCACATGAGGAGTAGCAAATCCTCACTTTCACTCTGCTCCCCGGTTAGAATTAGAAGAGAAGATAATGGGATTTTTTTTTGAAATTTTCTTTTCAAAGTTGTGCTCTCGAGTTTCTTGGATAGAGAAGAGAAAAGATTGTGAGAAAGAATTTTTTTTAAAAAAAATCCCTGAAACTTTCTTCCCAAAAAATGGGATGATTGGAAAAGAAATTCTCACATATTTTTTTAAAAGTTCCCTCAATATCTATTTTTTTCAAAAAAATATCTCCATCTTCTTAAAAAACTTGGGAGCATGTTGAAGAAATTTTATGTATGATATATGATTGTTTCAAGTATTTTAATATATTCGGGTAAAGTTATTTGTAGAAAATATTTTTTAATTTTTTTTATTTTGCGTAAAAATAGAAAGCTTAAATTTTGATATAGAATTAAAAAATTAAGAAAAAATATTATTTATAATTTTTACAAAGCGTATTAAAAATGTGTAAAAAGAACTGACTCATGCAATGGAAGAAGTATTATATATCGCTTACTCGATCGTATTTTGTATAAAATAATTAATCACACAACATTGCAGGTCACTGCTGAGTGATGGGTCCTGACCTCAAACGTTTTTTTTTTTTGGCCAAGTAAAACCTTTTTCACATATATGTTTATTATAATTATCTACACTGCCAACACTATTAGTTATTGAAAAAATTCCTAGGTACTAACAATCGTGTTTTATTAGTTTTCATATCATAAAACAAAAATTCCTTCAAAAATTGCACCAAATATAGTATTTCAATTAAATTTTTTGAATAAAAAAATATTAATATTTCAACCCATTTTGAATTTAAAATATAGAAGTATCAAGTGAAATTGGGCCAATTAGCAAAAAAAAAAGAAGTAAAATTCGGCATACGTGTGCCTAGAGAGTTAAGAGTTCCAAAAACATGTTGGTGTATGTATATACTATTGGTAAAATAATGTGTGCTTGAACTTATGTTGGTTTTGGGCCAAAATTAAGTTTGGGTATTGATTTCTTGCGTCCTTAAAATACCGGACCAATTTCTTTTCGAGCTCAAGAAGGTGAAATTGGTTGTCAGTTGTCACCCCCTATAAATAAAATCTTATCCTAACGTTGAATTTCTAAATTTCACTTATAAGTTATAAAGTTTTGAATTTAAAAATACATGCTCAACAAATATACTGAAGATAAGATAAACAAATATGTCTGGAAATCAAGTTTTTAGTAGAGTATATAGAGTAAGCACCATTATATGAGTTGTTTTAAAAGATAAAACCTTTAAGAAACTAAAAGTAATATTTAAGGAGATAATACGTTTAATGTATTTTAAAAATAAATTGATTTCAAAAATATATAAGACACACACACACATATAGCATTTCATTCCATAAAAAACACTTTATATAAATAATACGAAAAACATCATCATAAAACTTCATTTTTATTAAAAATTCGATTACTAAGATTAGAATCACAAAATTTAACAATAATTAAACTTAACATAAGGAATCTAAAATCGAATCTCATCTAAATTTTAAAAATTAAATATTACAAAATTTAATATAGAATCTATAGTAGAATCTTACATATATTTTTGTAACATTAAAATTTACATATAATCATGTTATATTTAATCATAATTTGTTGTTAATTTCGTATTAGATTCTATTATTATTTATAATAAAATAGAACTAAAAATTGAGGTTGTGTTCATTTAAGTATAATGGAATGAAAGGAGAATGAAATATATTTATATTTTTATTTAGGTTGATGGGAGAAAAATGTTTATAAATTTTATTTCTTCATTTTATTTTAATAATTTAGACTACAAGTCTAATCCAAGAATTTTAGAAGGAATGATGCATTCTCATTCTTATTCATTTCTCCTGTAATCTTTATCATAAAAAAATTATGTACATTTGAAGGAAATGAATTAACACTTTACTCCCGAGTTTTAAAGAGGGAGAAAAACAAGAAAAAATAAAGTGGTTTCAGTTTCAATCTCACTCATATTTATGCTCCCTGAGTTTTTAACATGGAAAAAAGCGAATGAAAGTGAATTTAAATTAAATATATTTTCATTCCAAAATTTTCACTCCAAAATTATGATGAAATTATTTTACTTACTCTTAATTTGTTTTTCTCAGTTTTTAAAATTCGGGAGCAGGAGTAAGACAAGAATGGACTAAAAAATTAGAGAATCTTTTTTATTATACATTTATTATATAAATATACATTTTAAATTTTAAATTAATAATTACTTTAAATCCACGACTTAGGTAAACAATGGAGCGGATGTCCAATCCGAAATCTCATAATCGGATATGAATTTTAAAATCAATTTGATTCGATAAAAGTCCGATCCAATTAATATGGACATGGATTAATATGCATATAGATTATGGTCCCGTTTGGCTGGACTTATTTTCAGGAAATAAGTGCTTATTTCCAGAAAAAATTAGTATGTATGTACTTTTTCTGAAAATAAGTAATTTATTTTCAATTTTGAAAATCATATTTGGTATTAAAATTCTAAAATAAATATTTATCTAAATTTTTTTTTGAAAATATGTATAAAAAAAATTAAAATAAGTTACTTATTTTAAATTTAAGCTAAGTCAAACGGGGTCTATACATGATCCGATTATTAAATATAATTATATGTATATTATATAGATATTCCATGGGAAACCACTATTATATGAGTAACTCGGAAAATCATCTAATAATTAATATTTTTTTTTGATATAAGCATGTTCGGTATTATGTTTTCAATATACTGTAATTTATTTTTCATTAGGTTTTTAAACATATATTTTATAATATAGTATCTCTTATGTTCTATATTATTATTATTTTATAGAACGTACTTCTAATATTTTATAGAATTATTGACATGTATTATCATTCAAATAAATATCTCATTTAAATAATTGAACCTTAATTATTAATTAGGTGGGGTCAAATTAAAGAAATTAAGTTAGTTCGAGAGTAATTTACTCAGTTCCCCGATTAATAACGAGTTCATATTATTTAAACTTTAGCTTATATACTATTAGTATATATATCTGTTAAGAAAGTTTTACTGTGCACTTTATTTCTTATATATTTGGAACACTATTAACGTTTTGTTATAATAAAATGAGAAATGATGTTTGTATTAATATCATTATAATTGATCAGTAACTATAAATTATAATATTAATTCAACATTTAACATATACTTATTAAAAGTGTTAGTCCCATATTTTAAAAATGGATTAGATATCTTATCCCATTATCGCCATATGAATGGAGTACGTGGATATGGTTTTGATATTTAAAATATTAGATATTTAATCCGATTCAAAATTTTAAATAAGAGATTAATATTCATGAAATTATTTCAGGTAACTTTTATCATGTTAAAAAAAGTTATCATATAAATTATAAAAAATCATATATAATTATAAAAATACCCACACTAAAAAATAGTAGCGTAATTTTGATGAGATAGTCTTAGAAAATTTATACTCTATTTAAATACTCATAATACTTTAAGAATTTAGGAAACCTAAAATACATCTTAGGTAATTTTAGGAACTTTATTCTCTATTTAAATACTCATAATACTTTAAGAATTTAGGAAATTTAAAATACATCCTTGATAAGTTCCCTAAAATATATATGATTTTATATGCAAATATGAGAGGGGATATTTTTATAAAATCAGAATTTATTTAAAATTTTATCAATATACTATTATTTTATACTAAAATTTTAAAAAATTAACTAAGATGTATCTTATATTCCTTTTTTTCATACAGTACTTTAATTCTTTATTAAATGTATAGGCTAAATTATCAAAGTTAGCGCTCTTGCCTCTCTGTGAAGCTCTCTGCGGAGAATGTCTATTTTTCTTTTGAACCATCGAAACAGTACTCCACCAATTATAAATTTACATTAACATTAACATTAACATTGATAATATACATTACGGAGTAATAATAAGATGTAATATTTGACTTGCAGGGATGTTATCAAGTGACAAGTGTAGCAGTTTTTTTGAAAAGGTGCAATAAATAATATTATTAAAAAATAGAAAAATATTAATCAATATTTTATAATAATAATTGACACCCTTTAAAAGCCCACCATCATAGATGTAGGTCTAAAAAAAAAACGAAAAGCATAAGCGACCCGGCCTATGCAGTTTTTCTTGTGGCCAATTAAAATTTTGCCATTCCAATTCAATTTGGGCTCTCAAATTACATTTTTTTAAACCATCAGTGAGTCAGGCTCACAACTTTTCAAAGAAGTTGACAGAAGAAAGTACCCTACTTTTTTCCTTTGAAATAACAGAAGAAAGTGATATCATCATTATCTTTGCAAATCTATTTGATTAAGACAATTATATATATATATATATATATATATATATATATATATATATATATATATATATACACACAAATGACATATCAACATGATGCATTTATGCTCTCCTAATAGTTTGCTAAATGATTGCTTTTGCGTAAGGGCAATGTTATGGAATCAAAAAAAATTTCAAAAAATTTCTCGAATGCTACATGTTCAATTCTAATTGATTGTGAAAATAATTAACGAGATGAACCCATATACATTCAAATCAATAACATCAGTTAAAATTACACAGCTTGCCATATTAATCATGCCACATCATTTTGGAAAACATTTTTGAAAAAATTTCCCAAATGCTACATGTCAAATTCTGATTGATTGTCAAAATAATTAACGAGATGGACCCCTATAAATTCAAATCAATAACATCAATTAAAATTATACATATTGTCATATTAATCATGCAACATCATTTTGGAAAACATTTTTGGGAAATTTGTTTAGTTCCTAGCATTACTCTTTGCGACGCAAAACCCAGATAGAGAAAAAAATAGGGTTCTGTTATACATATTCTCTGTAGCTTGAGTGCAGTATTCCTTTGTTATTAGTACTTCATTAGGATTAAAGAAAAAGATCTAACAATTAAAAATTTGAAATCGTATACGAGATTCTACGTCTAACTCTGCATGGCTGCGCGTAGAATTAAAATCAATAACACTCTTTAAATATTCATAAATTTTTACAAATATTATTTTTAAATTTTTTGTGATTTATAATGTTATTACAAATATTTATTTATAAAATTTGCAGTTTAAACATAACAATTATAATTATATAGTCAAATAATTTAATACGTGTAAAAATGTTTAATGACAAATATAAAAAACAAACAGAGGGTAGTATATTATACCTTTAAAGTATATACACATTCACATTTGCAACTAGTTAACGAGAGTAGCATTTCTTAACAAAACTGCCAAAACTATTTAGCTGCATCTCCTCCCTAGAGCTATCCAAAACCGGAAAACAATCGTGGTTTTGATGTCAAGTAGCATTTTTTTCCTTGTTTTGTCATGTAGGGGTGTCAAGTTGATGAATAATATTGTTAATGATTTGTAATGACATAACTAGGACTAATGCAATGTTCTTCAATTAAAAAGATAAACCTTTATAATCAATCATATCATGTTGGTTTGAGGACAGGGATCAACTAGATAGTTTATAAATTAATTATATTCTTTCCTACAGGAGAAAATTAAGGTTGCGCCTATCCACTTCAAAGAATAGTGAGAGAAATGGATATAATAAAAAATTAGAAATAGAATTTATGAAGGAATATAAAAAGTACGAAAAAATAGCAAACATAAATGAGAAAATAAAATTTTTCTATCATGAAAATTATAGAAAAAATGAAGAAAAAGGTGAATAGAGCCGTCCTTATAAAATTGATGGATTATACTTCTAATTTAAAAGGTAGAAAATAAATAAATAAAAATTATAAATATTTCTTACTGATCATCCGAAATAAAAATAAAAATTTCATTTTTCTCTTCTTATTCCAATACATTCAATTTCATTAAATTCAAGTGAGGGACGATTTGAAAAAACAATGAGTTGGTGCAATATTAAGCTGATAGGAATTGTGAATGAAAAATGAATATGATGGAAAATGAAGCATGGATTTTTAAACTCTAAGAGCAAGTCCAATGCAATTGGAGGTGTTATTTTTAAAATATAGTATTAATTATAAAATATAGCATTTCAATGCAATGCTATAAGAGGTTTTAAAATAGAAAAATAATATACTTAGTTCTATATTTAGAATCAAATATAGATGTAGCTATAATGCAATGCTATATGAAGTTCTAAAATAGAAAAATGTTATACTTAGTTCTATATTTAGAACCAAGTATAGAGTTGCTATAATTGCCACATAGACGTGTAAGTGAAAAATTGGAGGGAAATAAATATAAAAACATCTATTTTAGCAAATTCAATGTTATACTTTATATTGTTGGTTAAAAACTTACTTAAATTTACATCTATTGATTTTATTTTGAAACCATGCATTGGAGTATGAAATCTATTTTAGCACTAAAATATAATTTTTAATTTTATATTATAGCAATACCTAAATATATTTTAATATTAACATTGGACTTGCTCTAAGAAATAAAATAACCTAAGCAATAAAATTTTTAAAATTTTATTTATAGTATAATTCAAAATTTATTTTAATCTTTATAATTTCATTCATTTTAATCAAACACAAGATAAGGATTCATCGGCTCCTACACGGACAATAACTGGTACAATAGTTTAGCTCGTAATAATGTAGAAAGTAGGAAAGGCAAAGTATTGGTTCGTTCCCAGGGCCATCGGTCACTCTCTCCAGCACTGAAAGTCACGGAATGCGAACTTGGGAGCTAGGCTTTGTTAGTTGTTAGGCTTTGGGAACTTAATTGGGAGGTGAGTTAGGGATTCGATTTTTTTTCTCTCTCTCGTTAATTTTCAAGATCCAATCAAAAGAGGAACTAGAGTAGTCAACCTGGGAAGGCTACAGCTTATTCCGCTATACCATGATGACTAGGAATCTTGGAACTTTACGCCTTATAATTTACGATGGGGGCATGCATGACCCAGAACCGACAACAACGTTATAATCAACTTGTGCGCAATATTCGGCAAAGCACATAGGCCCACAGGAGTATTTACTAAGGCTAAGATTATGTTTAATTTCCAATCGCATGCATCTCATCAGTTAATCAGTTAAGGTGACTTATTGACACGCTACCTTATAGACCTCTTAGATCACAGGCCCTCGTAATTCACAATTATCGATACGCCATATACCAAAAATATAAAGAAGATTCTTCACCATATTCAAAATAAAAAATAAATTATGGTCTGCTTCGAAATTTAAATTTGATTTAAAATTCTGAATTTGATCAAATAACACGTTAATTTGCATAACTAAAAGGATTTGAATTTCATTTACAATCCAAAACATTCGGTGTTATTAATATAATTTTGAAAATTTCAAATAATAACTCAATTCATGTCATTTGATATAATTCTATATTTGCAAACACAATCTTATGTTATCAAATTAGAATGTTTGTGCAACTCCCTAAATATGGAAAAATGTTGCACATATGTTATGATTTTAACCTATGTTCTGAAATATATAAATTTAATCATAAATAATATGTTAGATTGTAATTAGGACATAACCAGCGAAAAACGAAAGCAACAACGAGATAATCAAAAGAGACAGAACTCTCAACTAAAGTCCTTCCTCGTAGAAATAAGCTATCTTTATTAACAGCATTTCTAAAAATATTAGTCCAAATTAGTCAAAGGTTTTTCCATAACCAAATTCTTTTAATTTTTCTACTTAAGTTCTTAACCAACTCCCAATTGGTTGCATCTAGTTTCTATGAAGGCTAAATCTCGAAAAAATGGCGATTTTGATGGCAGCTAAATCTTTCTGGGGACACATAGGGCCACTACGTTGCTGCATAATTCATATTAGTCATGTTTACGGCTAGAGCTTTGATACAGCCATACAGGTCCTTGTCCAACTAGCACAAGGAAAGATTCGTACGATCTTTTGCTTTCTCAGTTTGAACTAGCAAATAATAGCTACATTACAAGTTGATGACACTAAGTATAAAACAAAAAAGTTAAGTTAATGATACTGCTAATTTTGTTTAGCCGTGCAAAGACTGTCGTGCAGCTCATACATGCAGTATTAGATTGCTGCTTTGCTGAGTAGTGCGGGGTATTGCAATGAGAGGAAATAAATTGAATAAAATAAGAAAACGTACACGAGTGAAGAGTAAAGAACAGTAAAAACACTATTTACTATATTCGGACTGTCAGTTTACAATTAAATAATATGAATTATACTTTTCTTCTTTTTTTATAGGAATTAATTCAATAATGAAAAGACATACGATATCTATAAAAATAATCGCGTCGAACAAAAATAGAACAGAAATAATAGTTAATTAATTCATTCTTTTTGGTAATACAATCACACTATTTATTGAAGATGATATATTTACATGTACTCATTTCATCATATCCGGTTTGAGCTATCGAACATAATTACAATCCCCTAAAAATTTAATCACTAAATCAAAAATCACACTCTCATAAATAAAGAAGAGAAACATCAAAACTCTCATCTCAAGGAGACCCATCAGCCAAAGAAACTGTTTCATTCTTTGTTTCATGGAATTCGTCAAAATGTCCCCTCTCGAAACATATATGGTAAGATGAACCCGAATCTAATATTCATTCCGTCGGAGAACTAGTGTCTCGATTGAAGACGGTGCAAACATCTTCACAATCGAGAGTAACCATAGTCAATGATGGATCTGGGTTCCTTTTATTAAGCAGACAATTTTGCTTAATATGACCTCATTCTTTGAAACCAAAGCACTGCTTGGCTCTTTCATTGTATTTAGATTTACCCCTGACATTGGTAGATCCTTTCACAACACCCATTCTTCTATCACTTTGACCACGCAAGGCCAAAGCTGTCATTCCTTCCTTATCACTATTTTGGTTCTTCCTGTTAGAATTTGACAAAAGTGCTGACTGAACTCCTCCATCTTTACGGTGTTCTTCCCGTACAATATGGTAGTAAACAAATTCTCGAATGACTCTAGAAGTGAAGTAAGAAGAATAAGGGTCTCATCTTCTTCCTCCAATTTTACATCAACCTTTTGAACTTGATCAAAAACACCATTAAACACATTCATATACTCAATAATATTGTCATGTGCTGCCATCTTCAGCCGATACAATTCGCGTTTCAGATTTAACTTTGTAGTCAAGTTCTTCCCGAGATACAATGTCTCCAACTTTGACCACAACTCTTTCGGCGTGCTTTCGTCCACCACATTGTTGATAATGTTATCAACAATACATAGTCTGATGGTACTCATGCATTGCAACTCAACATCCTCTCAATCTTTATCGCTCATCTTTGTTAGCTTTCACTCATTTCCCTTTAAAGCCTTTGCTAGTTTCTGTTGGGTTAGGATATCTTTTACCCTTCTCTGCCAAAGAGTAAAATTTTCCTTACCATCATACGGATCCACCCTAAACTCTCCAATATTTGTCATCTTATCCACTTGCACACTCAAGGCAAGTTAAACGGTTAATCAATTGGTCAGGTAATAACTTCACTAGAACATAGAGATTACAATATCCGGGTATACGACTCTGAATTTTATACACAAATTCAGTCTAACATACCTATTGTGTAAAACACTCAGTCACTGAAGTGTTTCCCTCTAAACCTCCCCCTCTTACTATTTCTCGACAGTCTTTCATTCTCTCCCTCTTCCAACTCGGACAGTGTCATATAACCCGATAAAATGACCCCCTGTAGCAGGACCACCTACGATGACTGCAGTCAAACCCGAACACTCTTAAAGGTAGTTTAGGCACGAAGAACTTCTATCCCGACACTTCATGAAAACGGGTTAAACTGGCTTTCCTACTAGATAAACTATCTAGTAGCTATAAAGAAAAAGAAAAAAAGAAAGGTTTAATTAGTAAAGAAGAGAAAATGGTTTATTTATAGGTGAATGAAAGTGATGCTTCGTTTCCTTATCAACGTGAGACAAAGAGTGAAAGTGAGGAACTTGGTTTTTGGCCGAAAAACCCGACATATTATTGTCGGAATTGTTCAACAGTAACTCTTGTCTATATATTACTCTCTACGTCCACTTTTAGTTGTCCACTTTGTTTTCAGTTCAGTCAAATTGACTCATTTTTTATTATAATTTAAATATAATATATAATTGAAAAAAATTAAAATTTTATATTATTAAATTGTATGTATAATCTACTTAAAAATGTATTTTTTTAAAATTATAAATGAATAATTTTTAATTTTCAATTAAAAATTAGGCAATTTGATGGTACAAATGTAAATGGACAAATATTCAGGACGGATGTAGTACATTGATATGTGCACTTACATGGACGGTTGTTATAGATTCAAAGAATTAAATGATACTTTTTGTCTACTTACCAATCGTAACGACATGTATGGACATAGAAACCATATTTTGACCAGTTTGTTTCCCCTTCCCGAGCCTTCTTTTCACATCATATGCCTTTTCTTGGCCGTCAATTTTTAAATCTACTAATGTCAATCAAAGGGCTTAATCTAGTCGAGTGAAGTACTGTGGAAATTTCTGGAGCTTAATCTAGTCAAGTGAAGTACTGTGGAAATTTCTGGAGTTCGTGTTTGTACACACACTCAGGTCAAAATAACTATTACAGACGCCAGATTGATGTTTCCAACACAATTGGCTATTACAGACGCCAGATTGATGTTTCCAACTTTTCACGTCGATCTATACACTTCATCATTGTGCTAGTAAACAATGTTACACACTTATAAATATTATTTTTTTCATTTTATATAGAAGTAGGATATTCAAATTTTAATATAAAATGAAAAAAATGAGAAAGTAATATCTAAAAATATATTTTTTATTTACGTGAAGATGCGTAAAAAAAGTTTAAAAAAATTAGGACGTTTAATATGTGCGGATGGAGTAATAAATAATTAAAATCCTGGTAAGTTAGTACATTATTAAAAATGTTAACTCTATTCTTTATATTTCTTATCTATTCTATTTTTTATTCATATTTGGATTCAACTATGACAAAAAGATAGTGAAAAATAATGGATGATTTGGAAAGAATAATTTTTGGGGTTTTTTTGAAAAATATCAAACTTTTTCTTCTTCTTCTTTTTTTTTTGTAAAAAATACGTTTTTTTATTTTATATTTTTTAAAAATACGATTTCTAATTTATTTTTTACACAAAAATACCGTTTTGCAACCAATGCAACCTCATTCAACTTAAAATAATCTCAAATGCAATCACGAGCAATTTTAATTTTTTTTCAAAAAAAAATTGCATTCAGTTGTATTTTGTTACGAATTGCATATAAAAAAGTTGCATTTGATTAGTTTTAGTTGCAAAAAAATTGGAAAATAGTAAAATCACAAAAAAAAGTTTTTTTTTTAAATAGTATTTTTTATTAATAAAAACTAGTTAAGAGTCATACATAGGCTTCTAAATTAGAGGAGAGATAAGCGACTCCTAAAATTTTTAAGAGCCATTAATAAGCTTATGACACTAGTTTTTTTATTTATATTTTAATTTTAAAACTTGTTTAGAGAGTTTTTTAAAAATGCTCTCATATATGTACTATATTATTAAAGCAGAAAAATTAAAAGTTTTGATTAGTTAGTCGGTCGGTACTGGGTCACGGACATAAAATATATACATATATTAAATATAATTTTACTTATTATAATACGGACCCTAATTATATGCATATCTATACTAACTAAAATTTTACTTTTTAGGCCAAATTATAACACGGGTCCAAATTAAAATATATTTCTAATAAATTGAATAAATTTATATAACATAAGATAATATATAATATTAATATAAATTCTTAATATTACAAAATTTTATATTAAGTATCAATAAGAATATAAATAAAAAATCAATTTATCAAAATATTAGTTATCTCGTATTTCAAACGATTTATAAGTTTATATTAATAGTTTTCAATAAAATAATTGATATGGGCTAAAAATAAGCCCTAAAAATATAATTAATATAGCATTAAATAGACCTAATTTAGTCCAAAAGTAAGACCCATTTAATGAGGCTTGAAACCCTAATTAGTAAATAAATTCGTAATTAATTAATTAGATAAATATACAACTAATTAATTATGTCCAACTACAAAGAAACTACTCCAAGGAATAACCCTCAAGAGTCAAGACACCTCAATCAACAAGGAAACAAAGATCCAAAATCCTTCTAGGAAGTGGTTTGCCCACCAAGGTTCTTGTTGGTCCCTGATATTGTAGAAGGGGGGTTGAATACAATATCTGAAAATTAACCGCGGAATAATTTGGATTAAAAATATTATTTAAATTACTCGCGAAATATTAATTATAATGAAATACTGTTCAAGTGAAAGATATAATTTAAACTTGATTAGTATTACAAAATTAATATTTTAGAAAACTGTTATATAATTGATAAAAAAGTCTAGAACAAATTTGACATGAACTGTTCATGTTTAATCAATTATATTCAAACTCAGCACAGAAATCTGTGAATATTACAATGCAGATAAATTACTGAATTTGATCTGATTTTCTAACTTCTTAACAACTGAACACTAACAAATGAAGCAAGCATCTCATATTTATAGAGATTTGAAAAAGGCTGCTATGACCTTTTTCAGTATGACTTAATTTCAAGAAAATAAGTCTGTATGACTTATTTTAACACTTGTATGACTTATAAAAGACTGGGCATGACATATTTTCGATCGGTATGACTTATTAAAACTCGGTATGACTTATCAAAAGTTCGGTATGACCTTTTGAAAGTCATATCCAGATTTTATTTAATTAAATAAATCGGTATGACTTATTTTAATTAAACAAAATCAACTCAGCATGACCTTTTCTAAAAGAAAACTCGGTATGACATATTCCTGTATGACCTTTTCTTCATTCTGCTCGGTATGACATATTTGACTGTCTTCGGTATGACTTATCTATATATATATATATTTATATGAAACTCGGTATGACTTATTGATAAGTCATACTAACAGTTTATATATATATATAAGTCATATTAAACCATTTCTTTTATAGTAAATTAACTCTACTTAATTTAATTAGTTAATTTATAAATTAAATTAAATTCAACTTGAATTAATTTAATTAGATAAATTAAATAATTAATTAACATTTGATAGTAGAATTAAAATACTATCTTTACTTGCATTAGCCGTGCTGTCGGTCTTGAGATCTTCTTCCATCTTTTCTTTGTCTTCTTTTCTTGAAACCTCTTGAATTAAATGAAGAAATAAATATTATTTTAGTTGACACACAAATGTACTGTCTGGTTCATATGTGTCATACTAAATAAATATTCTCCATTTAAAATAACATTTATCTAGAGGCCTTCTATCATAATTTCTTCTTCACTGTTTGCATTCTTCTTCTGGAATCTACTTGTAGTAACCACTTGAAATCTTCTATATCTGCTGTTTATTATAGAACCACTACCACTTTATTGTTTTCACTGACGCTTGAACATATAAACGAACTTCTTCCAGTGTTGAGTAGCAATCCTATAAAATTCTTCCGATACTCAGATCCTTTGTGATTAGTTGACTGTCTTCATCTTGATTCCTGTTTAGTGCTTATTATTTACTTCTCTTTATGAGCTAGAGTTGAGTTGACATCTAATTATTACAAATAGGCCTAGTCATATGCCTTTCAATCTCCCCCTATTTGTTGTTAAACATTTAACACACAAATTCCTAGAGGATAACTCAACTAACAACTAAGAAAGTAGTACGACATTTAATGACTGTAAATAATAAACAAAAGTTCTGGTTTTATATTTAACAATTTTCCAGATTCATACATAAAAGATAAATACAAGATAGATGTTCCTCTAGCACTGAACAAATATTACAAAGTTTCTATCTTGTTCTATCTAAGTCTTCAGTCTTCTGTTGTATCAACTTCACCTTCTTCTAGGATTGAACCTTTATGAACAGATGTCCTTGGTACTTCTTCAGATACTGGTTTTTCTGTTGTAGTGGCTTCTCCATACAACCTTCTTTGTTCAGCTCTTGCTAACTGCCACAGTACTTCCTGTTCAACAGGATCTACTATCTCTTCTTCTACATCAGATGGTTGTGTTGAATCTATCTTTGGTATTTGCCTGATGTAAGAAGGAATTCTTTTTGACAGACAGTAGTTTCTAATCTTTTCTGCAGCATCCATCTTAGCTTGGGATTTGAAACCTTTTGACCTTAGCATCCTTTCAACTTGAATCATGTACTTAACTGAATAGCCCTTTAAGGATTCCTCATTTAACTGCAATATTTGATATAGATTGCTTGAGAAGAATCTTACCTCGTGAGGATCAAATAAGATCTGAGGACTAACAGCTGTTGCAAAGATTCTAAGTCTATCCCTGAGAAGTTCATTTTCTTCTGAGCTTCTCTTTACTTTGTTCAATAGCGTCCATATTACAGATAAGCTTCTTTGCCTGAAAAACTCCAAGGAAATTCTGAATGTACCATTCCTGTGTGTGTAGACTAGAATCTGCCAGTCTTCAAGAATGTGATCAATTAAGATAGTGATGTAGTCCACTTCCTCTTTCAGAGCTTTCATGAAGTTGTCAATGTTGTCATTTGACTTTTCTAGACGGTCAATTATTGATCTCAGATGCTTGTCTTCAAATGGACCCTTTTGCTGTTTGTCCATTATTTCTCATGCAGTATCCCATTTCTTTCCAATCTTGAGCTGTACATCTCTCTTCTTTTCTCTGACTGCTATGGCCCAGAAATTTTGCTTTTCTTGACTTGCTTCTTTTTCAGCCTTTGTTCTTTCCTTGACCAGAGCTTTCAGATTTTCAGTTTTTGCATGACTTGCCTTGATGTCTTCTTTTAGTTTCTTCATTGCCTCTTCATAGGCTGGATCAACTTCTTTTTCTTCTTGAAACAAAAACTCTTCATCAAATGAAATCTCTTCCTCAGTTCTGCAGTAGTCAGGAAGGTTTGATTCATCATGAGCACTGTCATCAATGAATTTCTCTTGAGCATAAAACTGGTTTTCTGGTTCTGGATCATACGATTGAAATTGATCTTCAGAATACAGTTTAGCTTTCCCTTTGTCTTGAGTAGAAGCCCCTCCATCTCCAGCTACTTTCTCCTTTGATTTCTCCCCCTTAGTTGAGGGATCCTCTTCAGTTTTAGAGGCTTCAAATGATGTCAACATTTTTTGCATAGTCAGATAGACTTGCTTCATTCCTTCATTCAGATGCGTCATGCCATCATCCAGTTTGCTGAAGCGTTGAGTAGAAATCTTTTCATTTTCAATGATTGTGAGGGTTAAGTTTTTCTCAACGTCATCAATTCTTTCATGCAGTTTGCTCACTTCTTTCATATCCTCAGCAATTAGATTTTGAACGCTCTGGATGTCTTGAGTTTTTAGAAGAATGGAGGTTTTGACATCATCAACATCTTTTCGTACTATTGTCAGCTGCTGTGTTACAGAGGCAGATGTAGATTTTTCTTCTGCTTGTGCTTTTACTTTTACCAACTCAGCCTGAACAATTAGCATTTCTTTCTGGAGAGCTTCCATTTTAGATAATAGTTCACTGTGTGTGTGTGCACTCAGCTCACTTGCACTCCTGTTTAACTCACTATCACTCTGTGCATGTGTTTCACTCTGTGTTTGCCTCACATCACTCGTGTTTAGCTCCTTTCCAGATCCTGAAGCTGTACCTGCATATATAACAATAGCTTTTGAAGAGTCAAAATGCTCTTCTGATGCCTGTGAAGGCGCGTCCTCAACAAGATTAACTTGAAGTGGCTCCGCTACTGACGTAGCTACTCCGTGAATGGAGTCCCATCTCCCTCTATGGAGTGGTTGCCTCTCAAATCCACCAGTGGATTCGAGACCTTCTCGAAAGAGAACTGGATGAAAGAAATCCAGCGGAGTCACCACCTTAGACAATGTAATGACAGGCTCTTGAGAGTCTGTGGTGCTCCTTAGTACCGCGGAGGGTATCTGATGATGCACTGCATCGAAAATGTCATGGTCCACAACATAGGTGGCATCCGACGAGTTTTTATTAAAAACATTTTCTTCAACTAATGTGCCCTCCTGTGTTGGTATTTCTTCAAGTGAAGGTTCTGCTAGAGTGATTGCTAGTAGTGTGTTTTCCTCACTATCTGATGCTGTGGCCGAGCAGCGAATTAGATCACCTGGTTGAGCAAGTGTATCTAGAGAATCTTGGATGGCCATGTTAAAATCCATATCCCATAGATCGGAATAGGTTGAGGTTGCAGTTGTCTCAGGTTCAATTCTAGAAATTTTTGAGGGAGGAGACAGAGCTGCGGGTTCACTCACTTCAGCACCAAGACCCCTAACTATTCTGACATGTTTCTTCCTTTTTCTGACTTTTAGCGAAGAAGAGGATGAAGGAGAAACTGTTTGAGGCTCTAATTCAGCTGGGGACGGAACCTGTGTGTTTTCAGGTTCGTAGCTGATATCCTGGAGTGTAAGACCATAATTATAGTCCGCCACAGATAAATCTAACAGTGCAGTGGATATATCTATAGGTATTGAACTAGAAGATTGTGAGTGAGATATTACCTGTTGATCTTGTGCCAAAGAAGTAGTCCCATTAGCTTACCAATCTGGACTTCGTCAATCTTACCAAATTGATCTCACCATGATATCTAATGGAATAGAAAAAATCTAGAATTTCTGGTACAGAGGGTGGATCCATGAAGTTATCAGTTGGAAAACCTAAAATCCTGTTCACGTCCTCTTCAGTCACCATATATTCATGATCTCCTATGCTGAATGAGAATTGAACTCTGCCTGCAGTACTCCTATTCCTAGCAGTGGAATACAGAGCCCTAAGTGCTAACACTTGCAACGAGACGTCCAGAGTAATTGCAGTTCTTACAAGTGAATGTTCATTCATAAAAACGATCCACGGTCGAAACCTCTCGACTGAACAATTCACCGGATTAAAATATCCTACAAAATTAGTTTTTATTAATTCGCAAAAACCAGCCATTTTTGTTTATCCTATTACAATTAATAAATAACAAATTGCGATTACAAAGAAAATAACAAAATTAACAATTACAAGTTATTAAATCGAAACCCTAATTTCTAATAAGCCCCAAATAGTCTTTAATCCAGAAATCACCATACACCAGTCTTTAGCCACAATCAAAACCAAAAGCTTCGATTATTTAACACAAATAAGAACAGTCAGTTCGATTTTTGATGAAAATCGGGCAGAGGTTCGCTTGAATCAAACGATTTTATCACACTAGCAAGCAACTATGCTTGCAAACAAGGATTAACAACAACTAATTAGCTTGTTAAGAGTGAAAATCGATCGATTTTTGAAAAAGAAAATCGGCTGTTCGAGTGTTTGTGTATATAACAGCGTGTATATGTATATAGGACTAAGTATGACTTAATTAATTAAAGAAAGAAAGACAACTTATTCTCGGTATGACTTATTTGATAGGCCTGCTATGACTTGTCTCGGTATGACTTTTTCAAAAGTCATACCGAGTTTTTATTAATAGCAGGTCTCGGTATGACTTAAGGAGAACCTTTTAAATGAATTCTCGGTATGACTTATTATTAAGAATAAAAAGTCATGCCGAATTTCATTTAAATTAAATGTCATACCGAAATTTTATCATAATAAGTCATTCTGAGAAAAGAAAAAGAAAAAAATACTTAGTAAATAGTTAACTAACAATAAATTACATACTAATAACTTACTATAGACAAATAATAAATATTTACATTATTAATTTATTTTAATTAATTTAAGAATTAAATTAACTCATGTTTGAATTAATTTAATAAGCAAATTAATTGAATAATTAATAACATACTCATTTATTTTAATGTACAATAATAATTCGAAAAATATATACATTAATTTACATAAATGCTTATAAATGTTTAAAATTAAACAAAAGTACTTATGCTTTAATTGAAATAATTATCTTCTAAGAATATTGATTTAATCTTAAGATAATTTTCCAAAAATTCATAAGCCCTAGGATTTTATTAATTCAAGTCTCATAAACTCTTTAAATCTTATCATTTAATATTTATGAGCTTAAATTAATTCCTAGCAACCAAAAATTTAGCCATTGTTTAACATCCCTAATTCACTAACCAGCTTTGAGAAAGTGGATTCATCAAGTGACTTTGTGAAGATGTCGACTATCTGATCTTCTGTGGGTACAAAATGTAGCACCACAGTTCCGTTCATGACATGCACTCTTATAAAGTGATACCTTATGTCAATGTGTTTGGTTCGCGAATGTTGAACAGGATTGTTGGAAATAGCTATAGCACTTGTGTTGTCGCAGAAAATTGGAATTTTGTTCAACGCAAGTCCATAGTCATTTAACTGATTCCTAATCCACAAGATCTGTGCACAACAGCTACCTGCCGCAATGTATTCTGCTTCGGCTGTCGAGGTAGATACTGAATGCTGTTTCTTGCTGTACCAGGAGATCAACCGTCGTTCTAGAAACTGACAGCTTCCAGAAGTACTTTTCCTATCCATCCTGCACCCTGCATAGTCTGAATATGTATAGCCAATTAGGTCAAAACCTGTATCCTTAGGGTATCAAATTCCAAGATCTGGTGTACCCTTTAGATATCTAAAAATTCGTTTAACAGCTATTAGATGAGATTCTCTTGGGTCAGATTGAAACATTGCACATAAGCATGTTGCAAACATTATGTCGGGTCTACTAGCAGTTAGATATAATAATGAGCCTATCATACCTCTATAGCTTGTGATGTCAACTTTCTTACCAGTTTCATCTTTGTCAAGCTTCGTGGCTGTTGGCATTGGGGTTTTTACCGGTGAAGAATCTTCTAGACTGTATTTTCTGAGAAGATCTCTTACGTACTTTGATTGGCAAATAAAAATCCCAGCTTCCTTTTGCTTTACTTGCAATCCAAGGAAGAATGAAAGCTCACCCATCATGCTCATCTCATATCTACTCTGCATTAGCTTAGCAAATCTCTTGCACAAGTTTTCGTTAGTAGAACCAAATATAATATCGTCAACATAAACTTGGACAAATATCATATCTTTACTATGTAATTTGTAAATGAGAGTTTTATCTATAACACCTCTAGTGAAACTATTTTCAAGTAAAAACTCAGAGAGAGTGTCATACCATGTCCTCGGTGCTTGCTTGAGTCCATAGAGAGCTTTGAAAAGAAAGTACACAAAATCAGCAAACTCTGGATTTTCAAAGCCAGGGGGCTGTTCCACATATACTTCCTCTTCTAGCTTTCCGTTCAGAAATGCACTCTTCACATCCATTTGATAGACTTTAAAATTGGAATGTGCTGCGAATGCCAGAAATATCCTGATGGCTTCAAGTCTTGCAACTGGTGCGTAGGTCTCGTCATAATCAATTCCCTCTTCCTGGGAGTAACCCTTTGCAACCAGTCTGGCTTTGTTCCTTGTTACAATGCCATCACCGTCTAACTTGTTCCTGTATACCCATTTCGTGCCAATAACAGATCTATCTTTAGGCCTGGGTACCAGTGTCCAGACTTCTTGTCTTTCAAACTGATTGAGTTCTTCTTGCATGGCAAGAACCCAATCTGGATCAATTAGTGCCTCTTCAATCTTCTTTGGTTCTTCTTGAGATAGAAAAACTGAAAATAAACATTCATTTGAAGTTGCACTTCTGGTTCTTACTCCAACATCTGGATCACCTATGATCAATTCAAAGGGATGATTTTTGCTCCATATCCTTTCCCTTGGAAGATTTGATCTTGATGATTCGCCTTAAAATTCATTGTGATGTTGTGTTGTGCCAGTTGATCCTTCATCTCCCCCTGAGTTGCTGCCAGGTTGACTTGTTGATCCACCACTGGTATTAGCAGTATCTCCAGTGTTGCCATTGTTTCCACCACTATTACCTGGATCATTATCATCATTGTTGTCACCATTTCCTGCTGCAACCTCAGGTTCTTCTTCGTCATCAGAATGTGAGTCTGGATAATTATCAAATTTTAATGACTCAGAAGAATCTTCAGTTTGGATACATGGGAGTTTTGTGTCATCAAAAGTTACATTGACACTTTCCTTCACTTGGTGCTGATCAATTATGTATACCCTATATGCTCTTCTTGAGTAACCGACAAAAATAGCTTCATGTGCCTTGGCCTCAAACTTGCCACGATGTTCATCTCCATCTTTTAGCACAAAGCATTTGGCTCCAAATACATGAAAGTACTTGAGAGTAGGTTTCTTGCCGGCCATTAATTCATAGAGAGTTTTCATATGATCTTTGTTGATAAGAGTTCGATTCTGAGTATAAAAAGCTGTATTTACCGCTTCAGCCCAGAAGTAGATAGGTAACCTTGATTCACTTAGCATTGTTCTTGCAGCTTCAATCAGGGTTCTATTTTTCCTTTCTACAACTCCATTTTGTTGCGGAGTTCTTGGTACTGAATATTGCCTTGTTATTCCCCTGTCTGAGCAGAAGTTATTCAGAACTTCATTTTTGAATTCTGTTCCATTATCTGATCTGATTGCCCGGACAGATAACTTTGAATCTAACTCAATCAACTTTATATGATCAATCACCAAATGTGGAGTTTCATCCTTAGAGCATGTATATTTTGTGAAGTCATCCACAATCACTAAGGCAAATTTCTTCCTTGACATAGACATAATATTTACTGGACCAAATAAATCCATGTGTAGGAGTTGAAGTGGTTCAGTGATGTTTGTAGTGTCTGTGCCTCTGTGAGTTGCTTTCTTTGACTTCCCTTTCTGACATGCCTCACACATGCCTTCTTGTGTAAATTCCATCGGAGGCAGTCCTCTCACCAAATCCCTCTTGACTAGAGAGTTCATTATTTTGAAATTTAGGTGTGAGAGCTTCTTGTGCCATAGCCAACTTTCCTGCGTTGAAGCTTTTGAATAAAAACAGTTTGCTTCAGCTTCAGTTCCCGAGTTGAAATCAGCTACGTACAAGTTTCCTTTCCTTACTTCACGCAAGGCTAGTCTGTCTTCTTTAGAATGAGCTATTAAGCATTTCTCCTTGATAAAGTTTACCTTGTATCCTTTATCACAAAATTGACTGACGCTGAGTAGATTGTGCTTAAGTCCTTCCACTAAAGAGACGTTTTCAATGATAACATTTCCTGTTTTTAACTTGCCATATCCCGTAGTCCTTCCTTTGCTGTTATCTCCAAAGGTTACTATTGGGCCAGCTCTTTCAACCACGTCTGATAACAGGGCTCTATCTCCGGTCATATGCCTTGACGATCCGCTGTCCAGGATCCATATAACTCGGTTTGCTTGTTTAACTCCCTGCACATACCAAACGGATTAATTCGTCTTCGGAGCCCAAAATTGATTGGGCCCGACATACTTAAAGAATTGACCTTTGTCTGCTTTAACAACAGATCCTTTTCGAATAACATCATTTTCTTCCTTGACTGTTCCTACCTTCCTAAAAACAGTCTTAACAACTTTCTGTTTAGACTTAGGAATATATGATTCCTTCTTTTCAGGTGAAGGAGTCGCAGTCTTGGATTTAGCAAATTTACTATTGATATGCTGTCTAGGTGTCATGTTATCTTTCTTAGCTATCATGCGTTTAAAGTATGCAGTCATAGCATTAAAATCACATAACATACAATTCATTATTCCACATGGTTTATGGAAAGCATTAATAGTAGGCATGTTATTCAATACAGTAGGGTTCTTAACAGATTCTACTTCAATTTTATCAGCAGAGTTGAAGTTTTCAGTTGAATGAAATTTATTGTTACTGTTCATACTGTTCACAAATGTGTTGGGTCTGTGCATTTTATTCTTTGAGTCTTTTGCACCTACACCAGGTCTGGGGGAATCAGAAGTTCCCACATCTTTCACTGGTGTCTTTGGTGCACACTTCTCTTTCTGGACATTAATTCCTTTTATGTCCTTAACCTGTTCTCCTCTCTTCTTCTCTTCCTCAAGATCTTCCAACTGCATTTCATATGCAATCAGTACAGAGCTCTCAAGAATAGGTTCAGCTATCGGTGTTATGAAGAGAGGTTTTGGTGTGTCTTTAACAACATGTGGGATACCCCTTTCTACAACACTTTTTCTAAAGGGGGTTATGTTGCTTGGCTTTCCTACAAATTTATTGTACTCGAAGCCTATCCCAACTTTACGTCTTATTTCTTGTTGGTCAACTAGGTTCTTTACAATATATGAGGAATTCTTATATGCAAGACACTTCTTCTTTTCTTCTTCTATCTAGTTTCTGAGATTGGCTTCTGTTACAACATGACAACTGACTTTACTGACTTGAACAGCTAAGTCTTCAGTCAACTTAACAGTCAACTTGTCATGATTTCTTTTTAACTGTTTAAAAACTTTAGTCTCATCAACTAACTCTTTGACTTTGAGTCTGAGTTTCTTAACCTTATCTCTTTCACCATCTAGTTCTTTACCTAGCAAAGCAAACATCTTAGGACAAGAAGGATTTACCTCTATTCCTCTGTCACGGGTGGGAGACAGTGATTCCTCTGATGAAGTCATAAGAGCAAGATTTCCTAGCTCTTCCTCATCATCGTTATCTGAATCATCCCAGCTTTTGCCTGCTGCTAGATAGGACTTTCCTTGATGCTTTTTCACGAGCGCATCATACTTCTCCTTGAGCTCTTCGTAAGACTCTCTCTTCTTCCCTTGCTTAGGCTTCTTGCACTCAGTTGCAAAGTGGCCTAGCTCATTACAGTTGAAGCAACGAAACTTGCTTCTATCAACTAAGCCGGTCTTGCATCCGCTTTTCGATACTGCTGTCGAAGAACCTCTTTTTTGGAATCTTCCAAAATTAGGCTTACTTCTGAATGAGGAGTTTCTTCGGAATCTCATGTTACCAAACTTCCTGGCAACCATAGCTAGAGATTCATCTTCCAGCTGATCTAGTTCTTCCAGCGAGTAGAAATCACCGTCTTCTTGTTTGTCAGAAGTATGTCCAAGTTCTGGAACCACATACTCTGTTGAACTGTTAGAAGGTGCAACAACCTTCACTTCTTCTTTTTCTGGTGCTTCTACCATTAATGCCTTGGAGGAACTCAGTACCTTACCTCTTCCGTACATCTCTCTGGTTTGGATCTGTTCCATCTCATAAGTTTTTAAAACTCCGTAGAGTCTTTCTAGGGTTACCTCTTTCATGTCCTTAGATTCCCGGATGGCTGCAATCCTGTGCTCCAGATGCTCTGGTAAGGTCAGCAAAAACTTCCTGTTCACCTCTTGGTTCTGATAAAACTTTCCATTCATGTTTAGCTCGTTTATCAATTTGTTTAGTCTCTGAAACACCTCAGAGATACCCTCACCAGGGTTGGATCTAAACTGCTCATATTGGGTGGTCAGGATCTCCAGTCTATTCTCCTTAACTTCTTCAATTCCCTCATTGATAATTTCAATTGTTTCCCAGATCTGTTTTGCATTCTTGCAATTGACTACTTGGTTGTACATGATGTAGTCTAGGGATTCAATTAATATATGCTTCAGGTTATTATCAAGGGACACAACTTCTGTTTCCTCATCTGTATAGTCTGCCGGACTTTTCGGAAACTGTCTGTGGGGAATTACGACCCCATCTACTGTATGTTCGAGAACAACTGATATAGGGAGCTCAACACCTTTGGCCATTATTAATGCGTACTTGGGATTCGCAATCCCGATAAAAAGTAGCATTTTCTGTTTCCACAAGTTGTAGTGTTCTCTGTCGAACTGTGGAATTTTAATACTAGTCACTTTCTGGGTACTCATCTTTAATAAGATTAAAAATTAAGTGTTTCAAAAAATATTTTAATTTTTGACTTAAAACAATTTTTGATCAAAAATATTTTTTTTTTTAAAAATTATTTCGAATTAAAAATTATTTTTGAGATCTGTATGAGTTACGGAATTTTTGGTTTGGATCTGATATTAATTATATCAAACAGCTCTGATACCAATTGTTGGTCCCTGATATTGTAGAAGGGGGGTTGAATACAATATCTGAAAATTAACCGCGGAATAATTTGGATTAAAAATATTATTTAAATTACTCGCGAAATATTAATTATAATGAAATACTGTTCAAGTGAAAGATATAATTTAAACTTGATTAGTATTACAAAATTAATATTTTAGAAAACTGTTATATAATTGATAAAAAAGTCTAGAACAAATTTGACATGAACTGTTCGTGTTTAATCAATTATATTCAAACTCAGCACAGAAATCTGTGAATATTACAATGCAGATAAATTACTGAATTTGATCTGATTTTCTAACTTCTTAACAACTGAACACTAACAAATGAAGCAAGCATCTCATATTTATAGAGATTTGAAAAAGGCTGCTATGACCTTTTTCAATATGACTTAATTTCAAGAAAATAAGTCTGTATGACTTATTTTAACACTTGTATGACTTATAAAAGACTGGGCATGACATATTTTCGATCGGTATGACTTATTAAAACTCGGTATGACTTATTAAAACTCGGTATGACTTATCAAAAGTTCGGTATGACCTTTTGAAAGTCATATCCGGATTTTATTTAATTAAATAAATCGGTATGACTTATTTTAATTAAACAAAATCAACTCAGCATGACCTTTTCTAAAAGAAAACTCGGTATGACATATTCCTGTATGACCTTTTCTTCATTCTGCTCGGTATGACATATTTGACTGTCTTCGGTATGACTTATCTATATATATATATTTATATGAAACTCGGTATGACTTATTGATAAGTCATACTAACAGTTTATATATATATATATATATATATAAGTCATATTAAACCATTTCTTTTATAGTAAATTAACTCTACTTAATTTAATTAGTTAATTTATAAATTAAATTAAATTCAACTTGAATTAATTTAATTAGATAAATTAAATAATTAATTAACATTTGATAGTAGAATTAAAATACTATCTTTACTTGCATTAGCCGTGCTGTCGGTCTTGAGATCTTCTTCCATCTTTTCTTTGTCTTCTTTTCTTGAAACCTCTTGAATTAAATGAAGAAATAAATATTATTTTAGTTGACACACAAATGTACTGTCTGGTTCATATGTGTCATACTAAATAAATATTCTCCATTTAAAATAACATTTATCTAGAGGCCTTCTGTCATAATTTCTTCTTCACTGTTTGCATTCTTCTTCTGGAATCTACTTGTAGTAACCACTTGAAATCTTCTATATCTGCTGTTTATTATAGAACCACTACCACTTTATTGTTTTCACTGACGCTTGAACATATAAACGAACTTCTTCCAGTGTTGAGTAGCAATCCTATAAAATTCTTCCGATACTCAGATCCTTTGTGATTAGTTGACTGTCTTCATCTTGATTCCTGTTTAGTGCTTATTATTTACTTCTCTTTATGAGCTAGAGTTGAGTTGACATCTAATTATTACAAATAGGCCTAGTCATATGCCTTTCAATCTCCCCCTATTTGTTGTTAAACATTTAACACACAAATTCCTAGAGGATAACTCAACTAACAACTAAGAAAGTAGTACGACATTTAATGACTATAAATAATAAACAAAAGTTCTGGTTTTATATTTAAGAATTTTCCAGATTCATACATAAAAGATAAATACAAGATAGATGTTCCTCTAGCACTGAACAAATATTACAAAGTTTCTATCTTGTTCTATCTAAGTCTTTAGTCTTCTGTTGTATCAACTTCACCTTCTTCTAGGATTGAACCTTTATGAACAGGTGTCCTTGGTACTTCTTCAGATACTGGTTTTTCTGTTGTAGTGGCTTCTCCATACAACCATCTTTGTTCAGCTCTTGCTAACTGCCACAGTACTTCCTGTTCAACAGGATCTACTATCTCTTCTTCTACATCAGATGGTTGTGTTGAATCTATCTTTGGTATTTGCCTGATGTAAGAAGGAATTCTCTTTGACAGACAGTAGTTTCTAATCTTTTCTGCAGCATCCATCTTAGCTTGAGATTTGAAACCTTTTGACCTTAGCATCCTTTCAACTTGAATCATGTACTTAACTGAGTAGCCCTTTAAGGATTCCTCATTTAACTGCAATATTTGATATAGATTGCTTGAGAAGAATCTTACCTCGTGAGGATCAAATAAGATCTGAGGACTAACAGCTGTTGCAAAGACTCTAAGTCTATCCCTGAGAAGTTCATTTTCTTCTGAGCTTCTCTTTACTTTGTTCAATAGCGTCCATATTACAGATAAGCTTCTTTGCCTGAAAAACTCCAAGGAAATTCTGAATGTACCATTCCTGTGTGTGTAGACTAGAATCTGCCAGTCTTCAAGAATGTGATCAATTAAGATAGTGATGTAGTCCACTTCCTCTTTCAGAGCTTTCATGAAGTTGTCAATGTTGTCATTTGACTTTTCTAGACGGTCAATTATTGATCTCAGATGCTTGTCTTCAAATGGACCCTTTTGCTGTTTGTCCATTATTTCTCTTGCAGTATCCCATTTCTTTCCAATCTTGAGCTGTACATCTCTCTTCTTTTCTCTGACTGCTATGGCCCAGAGATTTTGCTTTTCTTGGCTTGCTTCTTTTCCAGCCTTTGTTCTTTCCTTGACCAGAGCTTTCAGATTTTCAGTTTTTGCATGACTTGCCTTGATGTCTTCTTTTAGTTTCTTCATTGCCTCTTCATAGGCTGGATCAACTTCTTTTTCTTCTTGAAACAAAAACTCTTCATCAAATGCAATCTCTTCCTCAGCTCTGCAGTAGTCAGGAAGGTTTGATTCATCATGAGCACTGTCATCAATGAATTTCTCTTGAGCATAAAACTGTTTTTCTGGTTCTGGATCATACGATTGAAATTGATCTTCAGAATACAGTTTAGCTTTCCCTTTGTCTTGAGTAGAAGCCCCTCCATCTCCAGCTACTTTCTCCTTTGATTT
Source organism: Oenanthe sinensis (assembly GCA_028671895.1). Taxonomy (NCBI): domain Eukaryota; kingdom Viridiplantae; phylum Streptophyta; class Magnoliopsida; order Apiales; family Apiaceae; genus Oenanthe; species Oenanthe sinensis. The sequence goes on from JAPMAC010000204.1 coordinate 193,379, forward strand.
CTCCCCCTTAGTTGAGGGATCCTCTTCAGTTTTAGAGGCTTCAAATGATGTCAACATTTTTTGATTTGAATGATGCATGTCCAAAGGATTGTTTCCCTCCCCCAAGGATCGATGCACTTATAGATGCCACGACGGGACATGAGATGTTAAGCTTCATGGATGGCTTCAGTAGATACAATCAAATCAGGATGCACGATGATGACATTGCTAAGGTATCTTTCATCACTGACTTTGGTATATTTTGTTATCTTGTTATGGCCTTTGGGTTAAAGAATGCAGGAGCCACCTATCAAATGCTAGTAAACAAAATATTTAAGTATCTCATTGGGAAAACTATGGAGGTCTACGTTGATGATATGTTATTCAAAAGCCTTGATAAGGCCGACCATATTGAGCACCTAAAAGAGGCTTTTTGTGACGCCCTCCAATTCCGGGGTCTAAATTTGGGGGTCACCAACCAACCAACAATAATAAAATAATAAATCAGAGGCGCATTGACCCCGCCAACAACTAAGGATCGCTAACATGTTATAGTATGAAATTAAGCATTTGAAACTAAAAGTAAACTGTACTTTATTACAAACCAGCAAGTATCTCACAAACTTAAACCAAAAGTCTAGATAAATTTTAAGTCGAGATGTTTTTTTATTACATCTTCTATCTACAGACAAACTAGACAACTAATACCTGGGAGGCCCGATGAGCGAGCGGTCCCCTAACTCTTCTCCGTCTAGCTCTGCGTGAATGGCTGAGACTGCTCATACTAACTGTCTGGCAAGAATAGGTATAAAGCAAGAGTGAGCCAAAGAAATGCTCAGCAAGTATATGAATAATTGAAATTAAATCAAGATATGAGATCTATATAGAGAACCAAATATGAAACAGTTTATTATATAAACTTAACAATAAATAAATCACAGTTTATATCAAAACTGAAACAAAGCAGTATGTCATCAAAATGAATCAACTGCTCAAAATCAATATATAATAGCCACACAGGCAATATGGATTGAATAACACAAATAAACACTATTGCTTCCTGATCAGTCTAAAAGCAATAGGACCTTTTATACTCTACCGGTACATTTCTATACCCGTAGTTATAACAAGGATTCTCAAAATATAGGTACCAAAATATGCAAGTAATGTTAGCCTATAAAAAGATGGATTGGTTACCATATCCTCCTCAATAAATGCTGGGCTATTATTTCAGAGCCTCTTACGCTAGAATTCCAATCCAATAGAGCAACCTCAAATAAAATAAGGTATGCTTAGTTTCAACTACAGACCATATCCTCGTTATTTATACAATAATTCATTGGATATGATGAGTTTATTATAATCAACTTCCAATATTCAGAGTACGAATAACAAGTATCTCTGATGCACAGAATAAAACAAGAATCATAAATAGTTCCGAACAATAACTATTTATCCTAACATGAATAATCAAAAATAGTAAAATAAAAGTGTTTAGGATGATCAAGGAGAAAATACTTGCCTGGTATAGAAGCTGTCCTAAAAGCTGGAAATGGGACGACTACACTGTCCTTCTAACTAGTACTATGCTCGTATCTACAAATAAACTATTCTAGTTTAGTTCTAATGTCTACCCATGCGTTGAACTAATAACGATCATCAAATGTCAATTAAACAAGTAGTATCAATTAGTAAGCGAATAGACACATAAATCATATAGCAGGTAAGACTCACAAATTAAAGAGCAGTCAAATAAATAAAAGTAGACTCTAAAATATTATTTGAGTCAAAGTGGATCATCATTATCCACTCCGAATAATTATTGGATACCTAAATATTTAATAAAATAGTAATCTGGGTTAATAAATAAATTAGGGAATTGAAACTATTTTTATCCCTTCTAGATAATTATTGGATCCCTAAAATATTAATCCGGTTTATAAATAAATTTGAGAATTGAAACTACTTTTATTACTTCTGGATTAATTTTAGGGTCTCAAACATATGTTAGAAATTAGAATCCCCAAAAATATTTTTTTTTCTGATGCTATTAAAGTACACATTTTAAAAATGTGTGGTGGCGGTAGGAAAACATAGAAGCAGAAAGAATAACTGTATTGATCAGGTGGTCTAGACAAGTAGCTCTAGTTTCCAAACCTTAAGAACAATCATATTAGTAGCGCCAAAAAAAATAACTGCCTCAAAAAAATATGTCACTGCAAAACTCTGTAATTATTGGAGCAGTACATATAATAATAACAAAGCGGAGATAACCTTGGTAGAATCAATAGTTTGTATATGTAACTGTATCAGAGATTTATAAATGTAAAACTTTAAAAAAACTACAAGTGATATTAGAATTTAAGAAATGATTTCCTGGCATAAATGTACAACTTGCAATTATTTTTATGAATTACCCCAATTCAAGTTAGTATTTTCACAAAAACCACCTATTTCTAGTAAAATATCTACCTAGTAGTATGTCTGGTTTATCAATATAGTTTAAACCAATACGAACATGTAGCAAGTAATGAAGACAACAAGTCAATCAGAACAAAGTGTTTAATATATAAATAGAAAATTCCCAAACTGTAACAACACTACTCTAACAGTACTAATTCTCGTAAATACAAAATATTATTCATTACCTACATATAAACAAGTAACTAGCATCGAGAAACAAATTAAAACCAAATTTATAATAACAGTTAAAAACTGGCAATTCAATAACCAAGTAAATTTCGATACGAAAACAAAACGCCAATTACAACTATACAAAACACAACCCAGTCACGAAACAAACAACGAGGCAAGCAAACGGAGTCAGGGTAGCGTTTTCCGGCCAAGTAACGATCGAGGTGACCGGAGGAAACTCTGGTGACTCGCAAGCATACACAAACGTACACAAATAGCAACTAGCCAGCAACACAAGTCAAACATCAACAAACTCAATAGAAAGCAGCAGCAAAGTTTCCAATTGTAAATATAAAAAACCCACGGCTAGACAAAGAAAATCCTGGCAACCACAGAAACAAGACCTAAGCTAACTCAATTGAGATCAATTTGAAACTATAGACCATAGAAGCATATACACACACTCCAAACACACCAATCAACAAGTTTACTGGAAAGCATAACCAAACTCAGCCGTGCAAATTCCGGCCAAGCAAAACAATCCAACGCCGGAAAACATTCTGATGACACCAAAATCAGACCCCAAACTCAGCAATATTCATACCCACAAGTTCAGAGACTCTCAAGGAACACGACCACACGATTAACATAAAAAATGGGGTCCGGAATCATCGAACCTAGCCAACCCACGATGAACCTCAGCCCGGAGCTCCGATGACTCCAAAACTAACTCAAACCTCAGTAAAATGATACACACCTGCCGCCAGACTCAAGTACAACAAGAATACAATCACAGAATGAAAAAAAAATCCGACCAAAAACTGGTCAAAACGAAGAACAAACGATAAAAATCTGGCGACCACAATTTGTGCACAAACAATCCATCTAAAAATACATATAGATTCAGTATACAAAGCTCTATTCATTCATGATTTCAAATCACGCAAGCAGACAACACATCTCAAAGTAGTAAATTGAATTAAAATCAGAAAATCATGGATTGAAAATCAAACAATTCCTAATCGTAATCAACCACATAACCATGTTATTCAACAAGAGATAATCAACTTGAATACTCATATTAAGCCAAATGAGTTCGGCATCACCTCTAAAAAAAATCGATTACTCACTTGCACACTGAAGAACCCTAGCTGAGTTTTTTACCCCCAATTATCAAGTAGTGATAATTGATTTTTTTATTAAAATTATTAATAATAAAACTATTTATATTTTTAAAATATTTTGGATCTCTAATTTGATTAAAAGATAATTTACTCCATAATTAAAATAAAAAGCCCAAAAATAATTTGTATGGGATAAAATATAAAAATATTTTTTTTTCGAAATAATACAATATTTATATCAAAATTCTTCAAAAATTATGAATGCCCAAAAATAATAAAATAAAATTATTTTGAGGATTTTATCATTTCCATAAAAATAAAGGAACCAAAAATAAGGTCTTTAGTCCTCTATAGGGCTGTGCCCGATAATCATAAATCGAAATAGATTTATTCTAACAAAACAAAAATTACAGTAAGATAGAATAAAATATTTTAAGCTACACAAAAGTCACATAACACATAACATGCAATTTTCCTATTTATTAAAAATCCTAACACAAATAAATGCATATAAAAAAAAACTAACGCACCAAAAATTATATTAAAAACATATTTAAATATTATAAAATATACGTAATTTTCCCGGGCGTTACACTTTCGAAGTGCTGAGGCACCACAAGATGATGCTAAACCCTGCAAAATGTGCCTTTTGCGTAAGGTCTGGAAAATTCTTAGGAATAATGGTCTCTAAATGGGGGATCGAGGCCAATCCTAACAAAATTAAGGCTATACTCCACATGGAACCCCCCAAAGAGAATAAGAGATGTTCAGAAATTGGCAGGAAGAGTTGCGGCCCTGGGAAGGTTCGTCTCGAAGTCTGGGGACAAATGCCTACTCTTCTTCAAAATGTTGAAGAAAGTAAAGGATTTCGTGTGGACAGAAGAAAGTCAGGCAGCCTTCGAGGAACTGAAGAAATATGTGGCTGAAGCTCCATTGTTGGCCAAGCCAAGTCCCGATGACATGTTATACATGTATTTGGCCGTATCCGATAAGGTCCTAAGTGCTGTCCTTATAAAGGAAGATGGAAAGATTTAAAAGCTAGTTTATTATGTAAGTAGGGTCTTGCATGGAGCGGAACTTAACACTCCAAGATTGAAAAGTTTGCGCTGACCTTGGTAATGGCCTCAAGAAAGTTACGGCCTTACTTTCAAGCACACAAAATCGAGGTATTAACTGATCAACCTTTGAGAATCATCATACATAGCCCCAAGGAAAGTGGAGGGTTGATTAAATGGGCCATAGAGCTGGGAGAATTCGACATCAAGTATAAACCTCGAATGGCCATTAAGGCTCAAGCTCTTGCTGACTTCGTGATCGAATGTACTATCAACAACCAAGAAGTCAGGGGGCAGGATAGTGAGAAAACAATTCCTAAAGAATATTGGGTACTCAATTTTGATGGGGCGTCAAAAATAAAATCTAGTGGAGCAGGCTTGGTGCTACAAAGTCTCGAGGGATTCATCATTAAGTATGCTATTAAGCTTGATTTTCCAACAACCAACATTGAAGCCGAATATGAAGCTCTGATAGTAGGCCTGGGCTTGGCCAAGGCACTAAATGCCAAATACCTCAAAGTCTACGGAAACTCGAAGTTGGTAATATCCCAAGTAAATGGGGAGTTTGAAGCAAGAGAAGAAATCATGGTTAAATACCTCCGACTAGTAAAAACTATAATGACCCAGTTTGAAGAATGTCAGATGGAATATGTTCCTGGAGAAGAGAATGTAAAGGCTGATTCCCTATCAAAGTTCACCTCATCAGAAGGACATGAACATATGGGAAATGTCTACTTCTAAGTCTTGAAGACCCCCGTCATCAATGCAAAGTTGGTAGCCCCGATAAGCATGGGCAGTTGCTAGATGGACCCAATTAAAGCCCACCTTCAATCTGGATGGACGTCTGCCAATGCCATAGAAGCCAGAAAACTTACTGTGAGGGCATTAAGGTACGCTCTTATTGATGGAATTCTCTATAAGAAATCTATTATTATTCCATACTTGAAATGCCTAAGGCCAGATGAAGCCTATGAGGCTTTGAAAGAAGTACATGAAGGAATCTGTGGTCAACACTTGGGGGCAGAGCTTTGGCTCACAAAATCACCCGTCTTGGCTTTTACTGGCCTAACTTGTTAAAATATTCGAAAAAATATGTGAGGAGGTGTGACAGGTGCCAGAGGCATGCACCAGTCGTTAGACAACCTCCTGAGATGTTGACGTCCATCAATTCCCCCCATCCCTTTGCAATGTGAGGAATGGACATCCTTGAACCTTTCTCAATGGCTAGCGGACAGAGAAAGTTCCTAATCATTGCTATTGATTATTTCACTAAATGAATTGAGGCTAAACCACTAGCCAAGATAACCACAAAGCAAGTAGCTCAATTCTTCTAGGAAAACATTATATGTAGGTATGGAATACCACGAATCCTGGTAACGGACAATGGCACACAATTCAACAACAAAGAATTCAAGGAGTATTGCAATGATAATGACATCAATCTATGCTTCACATCTATTGCACATCCCCAAGCAAATGGGCAGGCTGAGGTAGCCAATCGAATCATCCTTGATGGACTCAAGAAAAGGGTCGAGCGTTCTACTAGCACATGGGTGGATGAGCTTTTGCCAATAACCTGGGCATACAGAACCACTCATAAAGTCACCACTGATGCAACTATATTCTTCCTGACTTATGGAGCCGAGGCAGTGGTCCTAGTCGAAATATCACATGTATTCCCAAGAATCAAGGCCTTTGAGCCTGAGGAAAATAAGGAAGGGATGAAACTTTCATTAGACTTGATTGATGAAGTCATAGACAGGGCTCATGTAAAGATCGTTGAATATCAAAAGAAGTCGTCTTTCTATTACAACCTAAGGGTTAAAGAAAGGTTTTTCAGACAAGGGGACTTTGTCCTCAGAAAAACTGAAGCTTCCGGAGTAGGTCCCAAAGGCAAGTTAGCCCCCAACTGGGAAGGGCCGTACAAGATAAAACAAGTTAAGGGAGTAGGATCATACATCCTTGAAATCCTAGAAGATGTTCAGGTGCCAAGGACTTGGCATGCCTTAAACCTGAAGGTTTATTTTGCTTAAAGAATTCAACTATGAGTTCTTATATTAAGTAGAAATAAGGTTCGATAAAACCATTAGGATGTAAGAGTCTTTCGCTCCATACAGGATTTCTGTTTTGTAAGGGTTGTGCCCGCTTTAGCCTCAAAGATATTATTAAGAAAGTTTTCAGCCTTGTGGCATTTTCAAAAACATGTGTGTTTAGCCTATATTGGCAATCTTTGTTAAGTTCCTTTATGATAAAAGAATAAGATTGAGCCTGGATAGGCAATTTAATATCTATTCCTATTTATTCTTTTATGCTCGAAAAGTATATATTATCAAATATGCTAAAGCAGGAAAAAGAACAAAATTTATCCCGATTAGCACTCTGAGTGATGTCTCGTCTTATTTGTTCTTTTATGCTCGAAAATTATATTTTATCAAATATGTTAAGGCACGAAAAAGAAAAGAACAAATAACAAGGGACTTTTCATAAAAAAAAGAGTCTTCGAGGCTACATAATTTAAAAACGGAATGAAAATACAAGGAATACTAGAAAAATCGATATAAAGATTAAAAAGAAAACTAAGGAAGGTCCTCGATATCATCCTCCTCATCATTCCTCTCATCTTCTTCCTCGGCAACCTTATGAGCATCCTCCTCGGCCTCAGGGGAGTCAAAGATCTTGTCATAATCATCCAAGGCCTCACCACCCGAAAGATCACCAGAATTATCCTCGTGGGTGGTGGAGGTCAAGGCTAAAGGCTACCCCATTGGAGTAGGGAAATTGGCCGGATCAAAAAGATCCGGATGCTTAGCCAAGAAGGCATTGAGACACTTGTCCCAAGTTTGGGCACCGACAGTCGCGAAGACCAGGTCATCATGCTTATTGATAAAAGCATAGAATTCCTCCGACTCCATGTATTCGTCAATCAAGGCCTTCTTCTCAGCCCTTAACTCTTGCAGTTCGGCATGAGCTGCTACCGACTCTTGCTATTTTTCAAGCAGCTTCTTTTCCAACACAACCACTTTTGCATCAGCTTTGGCCTTACCCTTCTTTGGGCCTTCTTGGAAAAATGCCACGTCTTGGCCTGATGGGCCATGGTCTGAAAATAAGTGTTGATCTTTTTGCAACACAGTACATTTAATTTAAAATCCCGAACAGATGACCCAAAGTAAACTAAAAGTTGGGTGAACAGAATGGGCCTTACCATGGCAGCAGCTTGGGCCCCAAGAGTTTCGGCCTCTTCGATATTTGTCTTCAAGACAATTTTGGCCTTGTCGACTGAAGGGATCGAATTCCGGGACCAGTCGACGGAATTCAGTGTGCTCTCGACGATAGTGTCTTGCCTTCTAATGCCTCAACTGGGCTTTCAAGCAGCAGTATCTGGGTTCTCCTCCTCATAAACACGAGACCTCTTTCTTTGGGTCTTGTCATAACCTATTGGGCCGCCAATGGCAAGCCCGATCCCCAGGCTCAGCTAAAACAAATTTCTGACCGGGGGGCAATTTATACAATTTGATAAATTTATCACAATGGACTTGGTTTGTGAATATACTCTGATAATTAAAAGCATCTAATTCGGCTATGGAGGGAACTTCTAACAATTCAAAAATGGAAGAAAAAAGTAGGGTTCACGGTAACAACGTTACCTCTTTTTGCCGCCCTGGCAAGAAGTCTTTGTTGAGAAGCATCCTGGAAATCTGCCATGGATCTTCAACAGATGAATGCTTGAAAAAATGAAGAAGATGAAGATTGATCGGAAAAAGCACGCCGGAAATCGCCTTGACTAAAAAGCTCTAGAGTGAAATTTTGAAAGAGTTTTACTAAGAAAGTGAGAATTGAAAAATGAAGTTCTCGCTTCACTGATTTATAGCCAAGAAAAGTGGTAGCTCAACCGGTTAAACTTCTCATGGCTAGTAAAAAGCCCACAAAGTAATTTGGGTCACGCCAATATACGACCGAAAAATCGATGAGGCATGGAATTTTCTTTCAAATAAGACAAACAAATATGAAAGTTTGGGCCATAGCAAAGCCCAAAAGAGAGGCTCAATGGTTATCACCACTAAAATCCTCGAGGGACTAAATGACTAGGCGCCACAATTAGTTCTACTAACGACTAGGTTCCTGATCGAATAAACGACCAGGAATTCTCAATGACTAGACGTCAAGATTGGCCCTATAGACGACAAGGATCCTGGTCGAATGAACGACCAAGAATCCCCAACAGACGACTACGATCCTGGTCGAATGAACGACCAGGAATCCCTTACGACCAGGACCCATAAATGGCCATACGGACGACCAGGAATCCTGGTCGTATACGACTAGAAATCCCGGCTGACCAGGAACCAAGGAAGGAACCTTAGCCGACCAGGGAATCTCTGTCGACCAGGGTTCAACAGAGGAACAACAAACGACCAGGATCCTGGTCGAATACGACTAGAATTCCTAGTCGAAAATAATACTGAAAAATGCTAAAAATCATTAAAAATGATTTAAATAGTAAATAAATTATAGAAAATTCTCTATAAATAAAGAAAAATTCCTAGAAATTAAGGAAAAATACCTGTGGGTACAAATAAATTATGGAAATTTCTTTATAAATAGAGGAAAATTCCTAGAAATAAAGAAAAAAATACCTGTGGGTACAAATAAATTATAGGAAATTATCTATAAATAGAGGAAAATTCCTAGAAATAAAGAAAAAGTACCTATGTGTACGAATAAATTATGAAAAATTCTCTATAAATAGGTGAAAATTCCTAGAAATTAAGAAAAAATACATGTGGGTACGAATAAATTATGAAAAAATCTCTATAAATAGAGGAAAATACCTAGAAATTAAGAGAAAAAAATACCCGTGAGTACTAATAAATTATGGAAAACTTTTTATAAATAGAGGAAAATTCCTAGAAATTAAGAAAAAATACACCTGGGTACAAAGAAAGAATTGTGAAAAATTCTTCATAAATGAAGGAAAATCATTTGGGAGAAAATAGAATTTAGCAAAATTCTAGAAGGCATAAAGGAGAACTTCAACGATAAATTCATGAACCTTAACTTCTACAAAGTATTGCACGCTTTACAGAAGTTTGGGGGCAAATGATATGGGCTAAAAGTAAGTCCCGAAGACACAATTAATATAGCATTAAATTGACTTAGTTTGGTCCAAAAGGGAGACCCAATTAATGATGCTTGAAATCCTAATTAGTAAATAAATTCGTAATTAATTAATTAGTTAAATATACAACTAATTAATTATATCCAACTATAAGAAAACTACTCCAAAGAGTAGCCCCCAAGACACCTCAATCAACAAGGAAACATATTCCTACGTGGAAACTACTTCTATCACAAGAAGGATCCAGAATCCTTCTAGGAGGTGGCTTGCCCACCAAGGTTCATAAACCTACTCTAATTCTTAGACTCTCTACGTTTATACAAAGGGCTTAACCCCTTATTCTTAGAACTACGTCTGACTTGATTCTTATACGCACTGAGATACGTAGGCATCTTGTGAGGACAGAACTAAGCCACGAAATGCAAGTGCAGCCATTAAAACTCAATAAGCTCCAACATACATCGCAATTAATACACCCTAATTTTTAATCCATAACAATAATTTATGATAATTTTATCGGTTTATATGGTAACTATTTGTTTCTATTGACAAGGATAATTATTCGCTAAGTTATAGCATAATTAACATCTCAAATTATATAAAAACAAATTATTCAAATCATATATTATATTTTAATACTCATCTTTAGTTAAAAAAAATATTTTTAAAACTATAGTGGATCACTAAAAATATTTCTTCTAAAATAATATTTACATTTAATTGAACTCTAGGAAATATAACGAATCGGAGGAGTAGTTATAATTCTGTTACATGATATGATAAATATAATTTAAATATTAGATTGGAAGATTAATATGTGAATTAAAACTGAAAATTCTTTATTTTTAATATATTATAATTATACTTTGATTGATCATAGAATAATTTTCTTAAGCACTATAATTTAATTTAAAAGATGACTTTATAATATAAGAACTATTATTTTTAAAAGGGGCAAGAAACACGAATTAACTTATATTAAAACCAATTGAAGAGTTTTAATTTTTGTATTATTTTCTTTCATATCTAACATATTTTTTTATTCTTTCATCAGATTAATATAATTGATAATTAAATTATATTTAAAAATTACTCTTCACACTTCTGGATCGTAAGAACTATAATATCTAAAATTGTTGTTGATATTAATTACTCCCTCACTCTGTCCTCTCATTTCTTTACATTTCGGAGAGAGTATTCGATATCCATTTTAAGATGCATATAAAATATAGTTTAATAATTTATTTTTAAATTATTTTTTCTTAATAAAAATTTAAATATTCAATTTTTATTCAGAGAAAAAAAATAAAAAAATTTGTTAAACTATATTTTGTATGTATCTTATAATGTGTGTCCAACATGCATTTACTATATTATTGTGTCGGACATGCATCTACTATCTTAAAAATAATGTGTCGTACATGCATCTTATAATTGGGAGGAGGGACGGAGGAGTACTATTCTCTGCTTATTCACTCTACTATATTATTGGGCGAGCCGAATAATCTCAGTTGCATTCAATAATAACAAATAACTTGTTATGAACTTTATATTACTGAACTATAAATATAATGTAAAGAGCATATGTAATAAGAAAATGATACTGAAATGAGATGAACTCAATTGTATTTCTTTATAATACAGTCTTTACGTTTGTATAATATGTCCTATTTATAGAGCATGAGCATCTACCGTCTTTAGTATGAAACATAGTTATGCTGCAGTTGGCTTTTCAACTTGTCATTAATTCTCTGTGTATTGGGAAGCAAAGGTAGACTTCACAATCTTTCACATTGACAATTATTTAACTCTAGTATAGTATAACACTCCCCCTTAATTGTCAAATGTGAGTTAAAACAAAGATTGACTGCCTCGTTAAAACCTTGCAAGGAAAAACCCAATGGGATAAAAACCTTGACGAAGGAAAAAAAGTACAGTCTCCCCCTGAATAAAACGTATCACATTTTGACATCTTGTTGTAGCAAGTTCCTCAATCTCTGCATGCCAATATTATTCCGCAGTTTTTCAAATATTGATGTGGGTAGTGACTTTGTAAGTAAATCTGCCAGATTTTTATTTGAGCGAATTTATTGTATATCAATGTCACCATTTTGTTGGAGCTCATGACTATAGAAGAATTTTGGCAAGATGTGCTTTCTTCGATCTCCTTTGATGTATCCTTCTTTGAGTTGCTTAATGCATGCTGAATTATCTTCAAACATAACTGTAGGATTATCTGAGATGTTTGATAATCCACATGATTCCCAGATATGTTGAATAATAGACCGCAACCAAATACATTCCCTACTTGCTTCGTGAATTGCCAATAACTCTGCATGATTTGATGAGGTTTCCGCCATAGTCTGCTTTACAGATTTCCAAGAAATAGCAGTTCTACAATATGTGAATAAATAACCTGTCTGTGATCGTCCAAAATGTGGATCTGACATGTACCCAGCATCTGCATATCCAATCAGCTGTGATTTTGATTTGTTTGGAAAAAATAGTCCAAGATCAATTGTTCCACGGAGATATCTCAATATATGTTTAATTCCATCCAAATGCCTTTTAGTTGGATTAGAACTGAACCTTGCCAGTAGATTTACAGCAAATGCAATATCAGGCCGAGTGTTATTTGCAAGATACATGAAAGCACCAATAGCACTTAGATATGGAAATTCAGGTCCAAGAACATCTTCATCTGGTTTTCTGGGACGGAATGGATCTTTTTCAACTTCAAGTGACCGGACAACCATTGGTGTAGTTAGTGGATGAGATTTGTCCATATAGAATCAATCAAAAACCTTTTCTATGTAAGTGGACTGATGAACAAATATTCCTGAAAGTAGATGCTTCACCTGTATACCTAAACAAAATTTTATCTTTCCAAGATCCTTCATTTCAAACTAATTTTTCAAATAATTAGTAGCGTTAGTAATATCTTCAGAAGTACCAACAAGATTCAAATCATCCACATATACAGCAATAATAACAAAACCAATTTGTCATCTTTTAGTAAACACACATGGACACACTTGATTATTAAAATACCCAGCATTCAATAAATATTCACTAAGCCTGTTGTACCACATACGACCCGATTGTTTTAAGCCATATAATGATCGTTGTAATTTAACAGAATATAAATGACGAGGCTTAGTATCTTCTAATTTTAATCCTTCAGGGATTTTCATATAAATATCACTATCAAGTGATCCATATAGGTAGGCTGTCACAACATCCATGAGATGTGTTTCCAATTTTTCCATACAAGCCATACCCATCAGAAAACGAAAGGTAATTCCATCCATAACAGGAGAGTATGTTTCCTGATAATCAAATCCAGGCCTTTGAGAGAATCCTGGGCTACCAACCGAGCCTTATATCTCACAATTTCATTTCTCTTATTTCATTTTCTTACAAATACCCATCTATTCCCCATAGGGACTACACCAGTTGGTGTTTGGACTGCATGTCCGAAAACATTTCTCTTGCGCAAGGAGTGCAATTATTCTTGGATTGCAACTTTCCACTTTGGCCAATCATCTCTTTGTCGACATTCTTCCACACTTCGTGGTTCAGGATCGGAGTTTTCAAGAATATCACATGCCACGGAAAAAGCATATACATCATCAATTTCAGTACTCCCACGATCCAATAATTTCCCATTATGTACATAACTTATTGAGATCTCATAATTTTCAGGTACCTTTGCTTCTATGGAAGCATGTGCCACTTCAGGGGCAATATCCTCTTCTGGACGCAATACCACTTCTGGGGTTTTAGTTACAGCCACTTCAGTGACGCGAACCTCTTCAGGAGGTAATACCACTTCTGGTGTATTCTCTGGAACATTTGCCCATTTGCCACTTCAGGGGCAAGTTCAGCCAATTTCCGCTTTCGTGGTACAATATCTTTTGCACCAATAGGTCTACCACGCTTCTGGCGTGGTTTTGAATCATCAATCAATTCTTCAGGAATTGATTTATGTTTAGGGATTTCAACCCTCGCTGGAACATTAACAGAAGGTATATGTGATTTTATTATGTATCTCGAATCATTAAAAGCATCTGGCATTTGATTAACAATGTTTTGCATATGAATAATTCTTTTAACCTCATTTTCACATTGATTAGTACGTGGGTCAATTGAATTCAATCCTGATGCATGCCATGATATTTCAGAATTTAATTTATGCAAAACTTTATCTCCCCCTAGTGAAGGGAACACAGACTCATTAAAATGACAATCAGCATAACGAGCTGTAAAAACATCACCAGTCAAGGGTTCAAGATATCTAATGATAGATGGAGAATCAAAACCAACATAGATACCAATTCTTCTTTGAGGTCCCATTTTTGTTCTTTGTGGTGGAGGTATAGGGACATATACCTCAGGTACTTAAAGTGGGAAACATCAGGTACTTGTCCAAGAACTAATTGGTGTGGAGATTCTTTATGATAAGCAGATGGTCTGACCCTGATTATATTACCGGCGTGTAGTATAGCATGACCCCAAACAGATGTAGGTAATTTAGCCCTTAATAATAAAGGAAGAACAATAAGTTGAAGTCTTTTAATTAAAGACTCTGCTAGACCATTTTGTGTGTGTACATGAGGCACAGGGTGTTCGATTGAGATTCCTACTGACATACAATAATCATTGGAGGTTGAGGATGTAAATTCAGCAGCATTATCTAATCGTATTAATTTAATGGGATGATCAGGGAATTGGGCTCGTAATTTGATTATTTGGGCGAGTAATCTTGCAAAGGCTACATTTCACGTAGAAAGTAGACAGACATGGGACCACATAGTTGAGGCATCAATTAAAACCATGAAATATCTAAATGGACCAGAAGATGGGTGAATCGGACCACAAATATCACCTTGGATTCTTTCTAAGAATTTTGGAGATTCGGTTTGGAGTTTCACAGGGGATGGTCGGACAATTAGTTTTCACAAGGAACATGCTGAACAAGGAAGTTCATCACGTGGTATGACTTTTTGATTTTTAAGGGGATGTCCTCTAGAATTCTCTATAATGCGACGCATCATAGATATTCCTGGATGACCGAGTCTTTCATGCCAAATGATAAATGATTTTGGGTCTACATTTTTAGGAATAGTGATTGTGTGAGATTCGATGATTCTAATTTTCATAGTATATAATCCGGAGGAAATTGATGGTAGTTTTTCTAAAATCATCTTATGACCTGAAATAGTGGAAGTGATAAGAAGATATTCTTTTTCATCCTTATTAGTAGTTTCAACATGAAAACCATTAAGACGGATATCTTTAAAACTCAGAAGATTTCTAGTGGATATACTAGAGTAGATGGAATTTTGTATCTGAATTTGTGTCTCGTTTGGTAGGATAAAACTGGATTTCCCAAAACCTTCTATTATACTAGATGTACCCGAAATTGTCCAAACATGTGAGTTAGTTTTAGTCAACTGTGAGAAATATTCTGGACTTTGTAAAATAGTGTGAGTGGTCGCACAGTCAGCAATGCATATGTCTCCCATATTTTTGCTGTGTATATATGTAAACAACGATTTTATTCAGATAAAATTAGTACACAAAGTAAGCACATAAAACAAGCACATAAAAACAAGTACATGAAATAAGTACATGAAAATAAAGACAGTACATATAAAACCTAGTCATCTAAATCATAATAAAGATTAGCACCAGTGTCTAATTTGATTGAGGTCTCGTTGGTTGGTACATTTTCTATATTTTGATTATAGTCAGCTAAGTTTGTTTCCACCCTTTTTCCATTAAGCCTTTTGGATGATTGGTAGAGTTCAACAAGATGTTTAGGAGTACGACAAGTACGTGCCTAATGTCCCTCAGCCCCACACCTATGGCAAATATCTCTAGCATCTCTTTCTTGTGGTGCCTTCCTTTTATTTGGCACTTCATTTTGCCACTTCTGGCGGCCAGAGTTGTTATAACCATCACGTTGCCACTTTAGGTGACTAGAATGATACTGATTTCAAAACCGTCCACGAAAAATTCCACGTCTGCGGTTTTGCCCATAACCTCGTCCTCCTCTATGCCCTTTCCCACGTTCATTTTTCTGGAATGACGTGTTATATACTTCAGGTAACTGGGCAGAGCCTGTAGGACGGATCTGATGATTTTTCATCAACAACTGAATATTCTTTTCTACTACAAGAAGGAGAGATATCAACTCGCTATATTTTATGAAATTGCGTTGCCTATATTGTTGAGCCAGAATTATAGTGTTGGGTTGGAAGGTTGAGAGGGTCTTTTCAATCATTTCAGCATCAGTAATTTTCTCACCGCACAAAATTAATTTTGAACTTGTTTTGAACAACACAGAATTATACTCAGAAACGGATTTAAAATCTTGGAACCTTAGATTGATCCAATCATATCGGGCTGAGGGTAAATAAACAAGTTTTTGATGATCAAATCTGTCTTTAAGATTATTCCAGAGGGTGAGTGGGTTTTTGACAGTTAGGTATTCAGATTTTAAGTCTGCATGAATATGGTGCCTAAGGAAGATAATAGATTTTGTATTTTGTTCAACAGTTGGAGTTTTCCCTGTTTCTATAGTGTCTTTTAACCCATTTGCACTCAGATGTAATTCAGCATCAAGCACCCAAGACAGATAATTATCCCCAAAAACATCCAAAGCAACAAACTCTAATTTTGCAAGATTCGCCATTCTGATTTACAAAATAAATATTTAAAACAAGATATAATAATATGCATGTTAAAACATAAATAATTAATCACGTACATACAATAAAATTTATAAAATTATTACGATATAGCCAACTATAAATTTGTGACTAATAATATTAAAAGCATAGCAATTGTAATATATATAAATATTTAAGAGTAATATAAAATAACAACGAAAACAATTATAACGGTTATTTATAAAATAAAATAAATAAAGTTAAAGCGTACCTCCTTTGTTAAATAGAACTTATTTGGCCAATACCTCCTTCGTAAATAAAGTTTACTTGGACAACGCTTACTCGGGCAACACTTCCTTTGTCAATACCTTCTTCGTAAATAAAATTTCTCGGATAATATCTCTTATGTGAATAAAACTTGCTCGGGCAGAGACTCGTGCTGATAACGTGTTATGAACTTTATATTACAGAACTATAAATATAATGTAAAGAGCATATGTAATAAGAAAATGATACTGAAATGAGATGAACTCAATTGTATTTCTTTCTGATACAGACTTTACGTTTGTATAATATGCCCTATTTATAGAGCATGAGCATCTACCGCCTTTAGTATGAAACATAGTTATGTTGCAGTTGGCTTTTCTGAAAGGCATAGTTATGTTGCAGTGTCAGAAGATTTCAATATTGTGTGACAACAAATATAGTCAAGTCAGAAAGAGCAGAAGTGAACCATTATAAAAGTCAAGTGAAGAATATTATTTGTTGTGAATCACTCGTGAACCAGACAGTACACAGAGTGTTGGCAAAATACAGAGAAGATTCTTTACTACAGAAGAAATGGTCAGCTACTGACATTGGTGTGAAGACAGAAGATTTAAATTTATATCATCAAGAGTCGTGGAGTCAAGACTTTAATTTAATTCTCTATTAATTGATTAAATTATTTAGTTAATTTAATTGGTAAATTAATTCAATCAGAATTAATTTATTTCTTAAATTGATTAAGAAATTAATTAATTTAGATTTATTTTAGAATGAAGAAGACTTTAATTTAATTCTATTATCAAAAAGATAATTTATTATGTATCCTATTTACTTAAATTAATTCAAAAAGAATTAATTTAATGTATAAGATATATAATAAAACAAATAGAATTTAATTAAAAAGAAATTAAAAAAAAGGGGAAAAGAACAAAAGGAAGGCAAAAGTCAGTGAATATACATATGCTATTAACAATTCAAGTCGGCAGATCATTTCTCGGGAAGACTTTTGAAAAGTCTCCCGGAGACTTTTCAAAAGTCTCCCAGAATTTAAATTAAAAAGAAAACAAAAAAAAAAGAAAAAAAAGGAAGAAGACAGTAGATATACACATCAATCTAAGTCGGCAGAGATCACTCGGGAAGACTTTTTGAAAGTCTCCCCGAGACATTTCAAAAAGTCTCTCCTGCCTTAATATGTCTTCCCGAGCTATCAAAGTCTTCCCCAATAAATTAAATGATTTTTCATTTAATTCCAGAAGTCTCTACAAGCTGTGAAAGTCTCCCTGAAAAGTCTTCCCAAGCTCAGAAAGTCTCCCCGAGGAGAAAAAGTCTCCCCGAGCCAGAAAAGTCTCCTGAGTCTGAATTTGTCTATAAATAGCAGATTAAGTCAGTAGTATTCAGCAATTAAATTAACTTTCTATTCAGCTAAAATCAAAATTCAAGAGCATTTAATATCGAAATCTCTCTAGAATTTTAAGAGCTAAATTAGTGAATTTTTTCTGATTTAATCTTGTAACCCACCTCATGTTTAATATAAGTATTTTACTTGAACTGTGTTTCTTTGATTATTCTTTCGTGATAATAATTTAAATTGTTTAATCAAAAATTATCCGAAACAGATTTTAATATTTACTAAAGATTGTATTCAACCCCCACTTCTACAATCATTTGGACCTAACAATTAGTATCCGAGCCATCTGATTGACATAAAAATCAAGGTCCTAATATTTTTAATTATTAAAAATTCGAAACTTTTAATTTATTAAAAATTCAAAACTTTTAATTTATTAAAAATTCGAAACTTTTAATTTATTAAAAAAATTCGAAAAATTTTAAATTTCTTAAAAATTTGAAATCTCTTTAGCTCCTAAAAATTTCAAAACTTTTAATTCATTAAAAATTCGAAACTTTTAATTTCTTAAAAATTCAAAATCTCTTTAAATCCTAAAAATTTCAAAACTTTTAATTCATTAAAAATTTGAAATTTTTAATTCTTTAAAATAAAAAAATCGAAAATTTTAATTTCTTAGAAATTCGAAATCTCTTTAATTCCTAAAAATCTCAAATCCTTTTAATCTTCTATTATTTTAAAATGAGTACTCAAAGAGTGAGTAGCATTAAAATTCCTCCATTTGATAAAGATAATTATAATCTTTGGAAGAGGAAGATGACTTTGTTTCTTCGAAATGCAAACACTAAGTACAAGGATATTTTGAAGACTGGTGTTGCTGTTCCAATAACAATCATTCCTGAGCATATGAAAGATGATGTACTTATTCCGCACAGACAATTTGAAAAAGATATTTTTGAGTACACTGATATAGAAAAGGAACTGGATTCTTTGGACACCAGCCTGCAGTTAATTTTGGTGGAATCTCTTGATCCCGGAACGTACAATCATGTTATTAATTGCAAAGATGCTAAACACATCTGGGAAACGATAGAGATATTAAATGAAGGAACAGAAGAAGTGAGGGAGAACATATTGGAAATCTTAACGTCTCAATATGAGCACTTTAGATCAAATCCTAGAGAAGGTATCTCTGATGTTTTTGAGAGATATAACAAACTGATAAATGATCTAAATCTCAATGGCAAACAGTATACGAAGAAGGAGATCAATAGGAAGTTTTTGCTGACAATGCCAGTTCACTTAGAGCATAGGATTACAGCCATTAGGGAGTCAAGGGACATGAATGAAATTTCATTGGAAAGACTTTATGGCATACTGAAGACCTATGAGCTAGAGCAGATTCAACAGAAAGAAATATATGGAACAGGCAAGGTGGTCAGCAAGTCTACAACTCTTGTAGCAGAAGCACCGGAATACAGAGAAGCTATGACTGAATCTTCTTCAGTCAAAGTCACTGATCAAGGTATTGTTGCAGAAGTTGGTGCAACTCAAATGAATTCATCAGAAAGTGAGTTCTACTCAATGGAAGAACTTGATCAACTTGAGGATGAATCTCTGGCACTGATTGCTAGAAAATTTGGAAATACAAGATTCAGGAGGAACCCTAGTTTCAAATTCAAGCCTATGGCTAACAGATTTCAGAGAGGTGGTTCTTCTAGCTCTCCAACTACAAGAGGTGGATATAAGACATAGATGGTTGACAGAAACAAGATCCGTTGCTTCAACTGCAATGAAATGGGACATTTTGCTACAGATTGTAGAAAGCCCAAGCAGGAAAGAAAGAAGGATTCATACGACGAGCTTAAACAGAAATATGAAGCTCTACTGAAGAAGCATCAGGGAAGATCATACTTAGCAGAAGGAAAAAGCTGGGATGATTCTGACAACGATGAAGAAGATGATATGGGAAATCTTGCTCTAATGGCATCTTCTTCTGAAGGATCACAATCCCCACCTCGTCAAGGAATTGAGGTAAACCCTAGCTGTCCTAAAATGTTTAAATTGCTAGGTGAGGATTTAACTAATGCTAGAGATCGAATAAAAGTCTTAATTCTCGAAAACAAAGTTTTATCAGACGAGAATTCTGAATTGAAAAAGCTGAAACTTATTAATGTTAAATTAACTGAAGATGTTGCATTTCTAGTTAATAGAGTCAACTGCTATGTTGAAATTGAAGCTTTTTTGAAGGATAAAATTAAAAAGGAAAAGGTAAGGTGTCAAGCCTATAGAACTGCTTCATTTGTTATGAAAGACCTAGTTGACCAACAAGAGATTAAACGGAAAGTTGGGATAGGTTTTGAATATAATAAATCTGTAGGAAAGGCTAGTAACATCACCCCTTTTAAAGAGAGTGCTATAGAGAGGGGTATTCCACATGTTATTAAAGACACTAAGAAACCTCTTTTCATAACTCCTATTGCAGAACCAGTTCTTGATAGTTATGTAATAGTGGATTATGAAATTAAACTTGAAGACCTTAAAGAGGAAGAGAAAGTACAGGAAAAACCTGTTAGGGACATAAAAGGAATAAATGTCTAGAAAGCTAAATATGTACCTAAAAGACCAATAGAAAATGTGAACACTGCTAGTTCATCCACTCCTGGTTTAGGTGCTAATGAGCTTAAGAAAAATCATAACAGACCTAATAAGTTTGTTAATAGTAGGAATAGTAACAACAGATTTCATGCTACTGAGAACTTTAAAAATGTTAATAAAGTTAAGGTAGAAACTGTTAAGACTCCTGCTATTGTGAATAAAATGCCTACTATTGATGCATGCCATAAACCCTGTGGTGTAGATAACTGTATGCTATGTGCTTTCAATGTTATGTCTGCATATTTTAAAAGCATGCATGCTATGAATGTCAATACTACACCTAGACAGCATATAAATCACAGGCATGCTAGATCAAAGACTGCCAGTCCTCCTGTTTCACAGAAGGAGACATTCTCTCCTAGGCCAGCATACAAAAATGTTAAGGTTGTTTACAAGGAGAAGTGTTCAGTCAAAGTAGTAGATGAGTTTGTCAAGTTGGGTTCTGTTATTAAACTTGATAAAGGACAATTTTTCAAATATGCTGGGCCCAATCAATGTTAGGTTCCGAAGAAGGCCTAACTCATTTGATGATTACAAGGTGTAAAACAGGTGAACCGGGTTATTTGGATTCTCCACAGTGGATCCTCACGACACATAACCGGAGATAGAGCCCTGCTATCAAATGTTGTTGAAAGAGCTGGCCCAGTAGTTACCTTTGGAGATGACAACAAGGGTATGACTAAGGGATATGGCTGTTTAGAAGCTGGCAATGTCATCATTGATAACGTATCTTTCGTGGAAGGTCTCAAACACAATCTTCTGAGTATCAGTCAGTTTTGTGACAAGGGATACACAGTGAACTTTGTGAAGGAGAGGTGTTTGATTTCTCACAAGAAGGATGAAAAGCTTGCTCTTCAGGGAGTAAGGAAAGGAAACTTGTTCGTAGCCGATCTGAACTCAGGTTACAGAGATGAAGTCAATTGTTTTTATGCTAAAGCTTCGTCAGATGAAAGTTGGCTATGGCACAAGAAGCTCTCACACCTTAATTTCAATTCTATGAATTCTCTAGTCAAAAGAGAATTAGTGAGAGGACTGCCTCAATTGGAATTCACACAAGAAGGACTGTGTGAGGCATGTCAGAAAGGGAAAGCAAAGAAAGCATCACATCCAAACACTGACACATCTAGTATTTCTGAACCACTGCAATTAATTCACATGGATTTATTTGGTCTAGTTAATGTTATGTCAATGTCACATAAAAGATATGCCTTGGTAATTGTTGATGACTATTCAAAGTTTACATGGGTTTTATTCCCGTACTCAAAGGATGAAACTCCTCAAATGGTGATTGTTCATATCAAAATGATTGAGTTGGATTCGAAGCTTCCAGTTAGAGCTATAAGGTTAGACAATGGAACTGAGTTCAAGAATGCAGTTCTGAATGACTTTTGTGTTGAAAAGGGAATAACAAGATAATTCTCAGCACCTAGAACTCCGTAACAGAATGGAGTTGTAGAAAGGAAGAATCGTACATTAATTGAAGCTGCAAGGACTATGCTGAGTGAATCAAGGCTTCCAATGTACTTTTGGGCTGAAGCTGTAAATACTGCATGTTATACCCAGAATCGGACTCTGATCAACAAGGACTTAATGAAGACACCCTACGAAATAATGGCTAACAAGAAACCAAAGCTTAAGTACTTTCATGTATTTGGTGTTAAATGCTTTATACTTAAAGATGGAGAAGAACGTATTGGACAGTTCGAGGCTAAAGCTCAAGAAGCTATTTTTATTGGTTATTCCAGAAGATCTTATCGGGTGTATATTATTGATCAACATCATGTCAAAGAAAGTGTCAATGTAACTTTTGATGACACAAAATTTCCTAACATCCAAAATGATGATCCATCTGAAACTTTTAAGTTCTGTTATTCCTTAGAACAATGTCAATATTTGTAGAAGGGGGGGTTGAATACAAATATTAAAACTTTTTGTGTGTTCTAATATTTGTTCTTGATGTTTGATAGAATAAGAGAATAAGTTCGAACAAATTAATGCTGAAAAATAAAACTGAACAAAGAGATTTAAAATTATTGATGGATTGGTTTTTCCATCAATATATATTTTTGCTCAATGCTCCTAGGTTAAAAGAAACCTAGCTGCGTTTACAAGATTAGAAAACAAATCAACTGTTCTTACACATGTGCTCTCAAGCTTGAACAGTTGATTAAGAAATATGTCTAACTTGTATGTTTTCTAATAATGCTACTACACTTGTTTATATACCACAAGTGTTCTTTTACAATTCCTATACTAGGATTGTTTCTACCTGCCTTCCTTTTACCTTTTTCTATTTTACAAAAAAGGTTTGAAAGACAGCTTCTGATTGAGTCTTCACAGTCACTCTAGACTGTCTTCCATAAGTGTGCTTTTTGTTCTCTGGATCTTCAACAGATATTCTTTCTGTGTTGTCACACTCAATTGATAATTTGCTGTTAAGCATATCAATTGATCCTTTCTTTAATCCATCAACTGATGTACTACTTCGATTGATCTTTATATCCATCGACTGATAAAAGATGTCTTATCGATTGATAGATGTTATCAATCGATATATCAGTCGATGGGTCTTCACATCAGTTGATGGTCTTCAATGCTTGAATGGGCTTCTTCGATTGATCCTTCATCCATCGATGCTTCAATATCAATTGATCATCCTTCACTTGTGCAATTTCCTGTCTTCACATAATTACAATTTAACAGTTTAACTTACACATCAATTGATGATCCATATCAATCGACTCTAACATCAATTGATGAACAAAATATCAATTGATTTACACCTTATCGATTGAAATAGACTAAGTACACCTATGCTACAATCCAAATTATCAGTTGATTCATATAAACACTTCAACTGATAAATGGTTTCCTGATCAATTGATATTTATAACTTTCATATCAATTAATCAGTTACAACAAATAAAATTTCTATGATTCTAAGATTAATGTTATCATCAAATCACATGTAGATTCCCAACAATCTCCCCCTATTTGTGTCTGTGTTATTAACATGCATAAATCTACTTGATGATAACAAAAACCCTTAAAAAAAATTTACATTTAGATAGAATCAAGAAACTTAATTGGCACATTAATTTTGGAAGTACCAGATTGATAGATAACTCCTGCAAGCAGCTTCAATGTCTTCATAATTTAATTTAGTCCCTCTTTCTCCTTTTCTCAGCATTTTCCTTTAGTTGCCTCATGAAAGAACTTCTCAATATTGCTTCATCCCTGTCAGTTTCTCCAAGTTGCCTCATAAGGTAGTGTATTTCTTCATCTGTGATTTTGTCCAGATATTTGTAGATATCAAAGAACTTTGTGTTGCCCTCTATATCTGTAAAAATCATAGCATACTTTGCCTCCAACACCACCTTTTTGACCTGTGACTTCTATAGCTTTAGAGGTGAATCAGGTTCAGCTTCTGCCTTGGATCTTCTTAACCTTGAAATTTGTTGTTGTATCTCCTGAGCAATTGTTGTGTTGAGTTTGTACTTTCTGTTGAGTAGAGGAAGAATAGTCTTTAAAACATTGTAGCTTTGCTTCATTATCACCTTCAATGAATAGATTGTTTTCACTCCATTTTCATACTCCAACCTCATTGATTCTTCATGGTTAGAGGTTGCAGGGTGAGTCCTTACTCCAATTAATCCTTTTTCATTGATTACTGGTATTCCCTTCAAATCATAACCTTCAATTGTGACCTCCTCCTTGATTTCTTCTTGTTGACCCTGGAGGTTTTCCTGAACCACTATTTCTTGAGTAGAACTTGACCTTTTCTTGTCCATAGAAACTTTTCTCCTTTTTCTCAAAGGTTGCTCTGCCTGTAGCTCTTCTTCCAAATGCCATTGCATTTCCATCTGTCTAGCAATCTCTTCATTCTCCCTTTCTCTCCTTGAGGCATCTGAGATTCCTGTAGTGATGGCTCCTTGAAGTAGCTTTTGACTTACTGGTTCAGTCTCTTTCTTCTTCTCTTCTTCAATCACTATTGCTTTCCCTTTCTTCTTTTCTTTAAGAGCTTCAATATCCAATTGAAGAAAAGCTTCTGTATTTGAGTTTCTTTCCTTGGCAGCCTTTTGTGCATCTTCATTTATTTTTCTTGTTTGAGCAATGAACTCATCCAAGTCTCCTTTTTCTACTGCCTCTGTTACTAACTCAGTGCTTCTCCTTAGATCTTCAATTCTTTTCTTTTCTCTCTCAATCATTGATTGAGTTTCTTTCTCCCTAGAAATTCTCCTAGCTTCAAGATCATCATCAAACTTCTTGTAATCTTTCTTTTTCTGTTCTAAATTATCTTTTGGAGAATTAGATGACTTAGATTTCTTTGAAGATTGATTGTCCATGTTACTTCTGCTTTTATCTCTTCTGGGTGCAGAACCACCAATGCCACTTGACTTATCCATACCAGAACCACCTATTCCACCACTTCCACTGCCTTTGCCATCACCACCATCATCATCCTTCTTCTTTGTATTCTCCCCCTTTTTGTTATCATCAATTGGAGGGGGGGTGGAAGTCTGTCAAGAAACTTTTGAAGAATGGAAGCATAAAGATTTTGACCTCTGATAATATCATCCATCTTCTTTTCTAAAGAACATACTCTTGTCTCCAAAGATGTAAAATTTTTGGATTCTTTGAAAAGCTTGTCTTTGATGCTATTCATGGTGTTGAATGGTAGCTTCTCATCCAATCTCCTGTCCATTGCATCCTTGTTAGATGAGATAGAGTCTTTAATCCTCTCCAGTTCCCTCCTTACTCCTGTTACTGTCATCTTTTGAATTTTCATTGATTCTCTCATATAGTGAGCAATTCTCCTTTGAGTAGGATCTTCAATTTCTCCTTCCACCATTGTTCTTCTATATTGAGAGAGAATTTCAGTCTCAGCAGCTTCTAAGGAACCATCAATAGTGCTCATCCATGGCTCTTCATCAGAATCACTCTCCAACTCTTCAGGTGCCATATAACAAGTGTCTGTTGTATTGGCAATGCTTTCCTTCAGATTCCTGGTCCTTTGATCTGTATGATCAATGCCCAAGAGTTGTTCTGCATTCCTGTTACTTGAAGTAGCCAACCCTTGATATTGTGGATCAGGATGAATGAAATTCTTTGGATCCAATTCACCAGCATCTATTTCCTCTTCAAAGTCTTTAGCAATTCCACTCCCACTAGCTTCAGCATTATTTGCTCCCCCTATCTCCTTTACTCATTCTTCTGCCATCATTTCAATTTCCAATTCCTGTGCAAAAAGTAGAATGTTTTTATCACTTTCACTCATCTCTCTATTTTGCATCAGGATCTCATCCTGGAATCTCACCTCTCCCTCACTCATTTCTTTTGCACCTGCTAAGGTGGGGCCCTCAAGTGTTTCACTCTCATTCCTGGAAGAAATAGGAATGTTTTTACTCACTTCCTCTCCTTTTGCCAGGTTACAATCCCGCCTCTCACTCAAATCACTCAATCCTAAGAGTGTTTGTGCAACATCAATTGATTGAGCATCAATTGATGTATTGACATTATCAGTTGAAGTGGTGTTTGGGATATCCATCGATTGATGCATACCCATCGATTGATCTTGAGTATCGATCGATGGCTTATCAGTCGATGGCTGAATATCAATTGATGAAGGAACATCAATTGATGGAGAAGAAACAGTTGAGATAATTTGTGAAGTTATGTTTGAGATGATATTGGAAATAGAATCCTGAAAATTCTGAGAAGAAGATTCAGGAGAGAGTGTTGGCTTCTCCTTGAAAAACAAAGAAGGAGAATCTGAAAATGTTCGATAATCTATCAAAACATTTTCTGAAGAAGTTTGAGATGGGGATAGAAGAATAGAAGAGATAGGAATTGAAAGAGAATGGGGCTGCATCTCATCATTTATATGAGATGCATCAAGCAGACTTTGTGAAGGCTCCTCCACAGTTTCCTGTGGTTTTGCAGTGTGTGATTCCCCAAGTGCAAAGGTGACTTTCTTTTCTCTTCTTTTTATGGTGTTAGTGTTTTGGCTTTTGTGTCCCCAATTTGATTCTGTGCCCCTGGTTGTGGGCTATTTTCAATATTGTCATCCTTTTGAGAGAATGACAATAGGGATGTGGTATTTTCCATGTTAACATCCACAGTCTTTTGGGAGACTATGGAGTGGCTAGGTTGAGGTTGCACACCCTCACTCTCCTTATCCTTCTGGGTTCTTTGATGTTCCCCAGTTCCCTCACCACCTACATCCTCCTCTAATCTATCTACCACACTAGTTGATTTTCTTTTGTTGGTTTTTACAACAGCAGGTTTTTGAGAACCTGTTGAGGTTGGTTTCTTAGATTTGGATTTAGAGATTGGTTGTGTGGCCTGGGTAGGAGGGTTGGGGTCATTACTACCACCCTCCATAGTCACAGAAGGCAAAGAATAATTAGGTTTAGAAGAGTTTAAAGTAGAGATAAATACCTGAACAAAAGGGGGATAGATCAATTCCACATTGCTGTGAAGATTGATCCTAACCAAGTCTTTAAAGACCCTTTTGTTTTGAGTCCAGCAATCCAAAATTTCTGTATTCCTGTCAATCTCAATATCCTTGACAAAGTGGTTAATAATAATCATAATAAATCTTGCATAATAAATATGATTAGATCTATTTATTTTATTCCCCAATTTGGCAGATATTTCATTGAGTAACAGGCTTCCTAAATTATGATATCTATCATATAAAATGCTATACCCTACTTGTTGCATACTTGTTGTTATTGCATCAAAATTACTAACCTTACCAGAAAAACACTTTATTAAAGCATCAAAGAAATATGACCATTCTTTTCTTAGATTCTTTCTAACAATACTACCTAGACTAGCATCAGGAGCAGTATAGTTGATTTCCCTAAGCATGTTTCTAATATCTGTGTCAGTGGGTGCATTTTCGGTATTATTTGCAGGAATATTTAAACACTCACCCAAGACCACAGTGGTTAGAATATACCTTTGTCCTTTGCATTCAAAGGAGATTGTAGAAAAATCATCTGCTACTTCTGCTGTTGTCCAGAATTCTTCAACTAGATTGCACACTATTTTTGGTGCTTCTGAGAGGGCCTTTGCAATTTTCGAACTCCTTAGAAATTCCAATAGAGGATGAAATTCTGTTGGGGCTTCCTCCACCATAGTGCAAGCAACGAAGTTGTTGAGCTCATAGTAGAATCCAGATTGTGAGACTTTCTTTGAATATGCCATTATCGAGTTTGAAGATTTATAATTGAATTAACTGGCAAACTTGTTAGTAATTTTAACAGAAACAATAATTAGACAGTAGTAGATTAGGGTTCTTAGCAAGAGATAGATACAGAGTAAGTTCGAAGATTGAGAAAGAGAAAGAGATAGAAAAATCGATAGTAAAAATGCAAGTAAGAATTAAAAGAAGTTTTAATCTCACTATTTATATTTACTGATTTCCCAACCAATTTCTTACTCAAAATAGAACTAAATCGACCGTTGGAAGAGTATTGATAATTAAAAGTTACCAATTTTGGCAATCGATTGTTATACATACAGGAATGTACGTTTTAGTCAATTGATAAAATAAGTAATCAACGGCTAGATTTTTGTACAGGTCGATTGATGACATGGACCCCTTTAAATTCTAGGTCATCGATTGATAAATTGCTTATCCATCGACAGGTACAATTATCCATCGATAGACAAATATATCATTGATTGATATATCTATCTGTCGATAGTTACCCCTATCCATCGATAAATAAATATATCATCAATTGATATATTTATCTGTCGACAGCTCCAATAATATCCATTGATATGTAAAATATTTATCAGTTGATTATTGAAGAATCAATAATTTAACATAGTCAATGGCTACATGTAATATAAATACATAACTTGTTAGACATTTAAAGGATTAGATATAATTAAGCATACCTAAATCACAGACCAATCTATTGAAGGTAGATTCATCTAATGGTTTGGTAAAAATGTCTGCAAGTTGTCTTTCACTAGGGAAAAAATGTAATTCAACTGTACCATTCATTACATGTTCCCTAATGAAGTGATACCTTATGTCAATGTGCTTGGTTCTGGAATGTTGTACATGATTTTCTGTTATAGCAATGGCACTAATATTATCACAGAAAATAGGAATCTTGTTCAAGTTGAACCCATAGTCAAGTAGTTGATTCCTCATCCATAATATTTGTGCACAGCAACTTCCAGCTGCAATGTATTCAGCCTCTGCAGTAGATGTAGACACTGAATTCTGCTTCTTGCTAAACCATGAAACAAGCTTATTTCCTAGAAATTGACAGGAGCCTGTTGTGCTTTTTCTGTCAATTCTGCAACCTGCATAATCTGCATCTGAATAGCCAATTAGATCAAATTCAGAATCTCTAGGATACCAAATTCCAAGATTTGGAGTTCCTTTGAGATATCTGAATATTTTTTTTATTGTAATCAAATGAGATTCTCTAGGATCAGCTTGAAACCTAGCACAAAGACATGTAGCAAACATTATGTCTGGCCTACTTGCAGTTAAATAAAGTAATGAGCCAACCATACCTCTATAACTTGAAATGTCCACTTTTGTTTCCTTAGTGTTTAATTCAAGTTTAGTTGCAGTGGCCATGAGAGTTTTAGCAGAAGAACATTCACTTAAATCAAATCTCTTTAATAAATCAGAAATATATTTGGTTTGATTTATGAAAATACCATCTTTAACTTGTTTGATTTGCAAGTCAAGAAAGTAGGTTAGTTCTCCCATCATGCTCATTTCATATTTACTCTGCATTAACTTAGCAAACTTTTTACAAAGTTTTTCATTAGTTGAGCCAAAAATAATGTCATCTACATAGATTTGAACAAGAATCATAGAGCCATTTACATTTCTATGAAAGAGAGTTTTATCAACAATACCACTTGTGAAGTGATTCTTAATCAAGAATTTAGACAATGTGTCATACCAGGCTCTAGGTGCTTGCTTCAATCCATAAAGTGCCTTGAGAAGATAGTATACAAATCCAGGATGAACAGGATCAATAAAGCCAGGAGGTTGTTCTACATATACTTCTTCTTCTAGTTCTCCATTGAGAAAAGCACTTTTCACATCCATCTGATACACCTTGAAATTAGCATGAGCAGCATATGCTAGAAAGATTCTGATTGCTTCCAATCTTGCAACTGGTGCAAAAGTTTCATCAAAATCTATGCCTTCTTCTTGTGAATAGCCCTTTGCCACCAATCTTGCTTTATTTCTTGTCACTGTACCAGATTCATCCATTTTGTTTCTGAACACCCATTTTGTACCAATGATAGACTTGTTCTTTGGTTTGGGCACCAGCTTCCATACCTTGTTTCTTTCAAATTGATTCAACTCTTCTTGCATAACAATTATCCAATCAGGATCATTTAAGGCTTCTTCAATCCTTTTTGGTTCTTCTTGAGACAGGAAGCTACTATACAAGCATTCATTTTGAGTTGCACTTCTAGTTTTGACACCATCATTTACATCTCCAATTATTAATTCAAAGGGATGGCTTTTTGTCCATTTCCTTTGTGATGGTAGACTTGTCCTTGAAGATGATGCTTCACGATCATTGGAAGTGTTATGATCATTGTGATGTGATTGACTATTTGAGAACCCTCCCCCTAAGATGGACACTCTACTTGAAGATTGTTGAGCAGAGTTGATATCCATCGAATGATTATCAATTGATGTATTATCAGTTGATTGATGATTGTCAACTGATAAGTTATCTGTTGATGCATTGACATCAATTGATGGGAGGATTCTAGGTACTTGAACTCTTGTGATTTCCACATCATCATCACTATCTTCAATATTACTTGTGGATTCATTTTCAAAATGCAATAGATCATGAAATCCTTCATCAAACAACCCTTGAATTTTCTTGTCATCAAAAACTACATGCATAGATTCCATAACAATATGTAATCTAAGATTGTAGACTCTGTATGCTTTGGTTGTTATTCAATATCCAACAAATATAGCTTCATCAGCTTTGGCTTCAAATTTTCCTAGATTTTCACCTTGATTTCTCAGTACAAAGCATTTGCAGCCAAAGACATGAAGAAAGTTAACTGTTGGCTTCTTGTCTTTCTTTATCAATTGATATGGAGTTTTGCCTTGAAGTTTATTGATCATGGAAATATTTTGAATGTAACAAGCAGTATTAATTGCTTCTGCCCAGAAGTATGTAGGAAGTTTTGCTTCTTCTAACATAGTTCTAGCAGCTTCAATCAAGGTCCTATTTTTCCTTTTAACTACTCCATTTTGCTGTGGAGTTCTTGGAGCAGAGAAATGATGAGTGATACCTTTTTCTTCACAGAATTCTCTCATGGTTGAATTCTTGAATTCAGTACCATTGTCACTTCTAAATTTCTTGACCTTCCATTCAGTGCCATTGTCAACATTTTTCACATGATTGATAATTAATTTGCTTGCTTCATCCTTAGAGTGTAAGAAATATACCCATGAAAATCTTGTGAAGTCATCCACAATTACTAAGGCATATTTCTTTTTGGCAATTGACATTATGTTGACTGGACCAAATAAGTCCATGTGCAATAATTCCAGAGGCTTATCAATTGATGATTCAGACTTTGACTTGAATGATGCTTTTCTTTGTTTTCCCTTTTGACATGCATCACATAGTCCATCCTTGGTGAATTCCATCTGTGGAATGCCTCTAACCAGATTCTTTCTAACCAATAAATTCATGGCTTTGAAATTCAAATGGGCTAGTTTCTTGTGCCAAGTCCAACTTTCTTCTGTATTGGCTTTGCTAAGTAGACATGTCATTGAATTTGCCTTTACAGAGTGAAAATCAGCCACATAGACATTCCCTTTTCTTTCTCCAGTTAAGAGAATTTCACCAGATTCTTTGTTGGCTATGATGCATGATTCAGTTGTAAACCACACACCATTACCATTATCACACAGTTGACTAATACTGAGCAAATTATGCTTCAATCCATCAACTAGTGCTACAGTTTCAATGATAACATTTTCTTTTGCAATTGAGCCATATCCCAGAGTAAAACCTTTGCTGTTATCTCCAAAAGTAACTCCTGGGCCAGCCTTTTCCACAAACTTTGTGAGCAGGGACAAATCTCCAGTCATGTGCCTTGAACATCCACTATCCAAATACCAGAGATTTTTCTTCCTGTTTCCCTGCACACACATAAAACAATCAAGTTTCTTTTGGTACCCAAGTTGCCTTGGGTCCTCTTTTATTAGTTGCAGCTTGAGCCCCTGTTGTCAACTTAGGTTCCTTTTGTTTTGGTGGGTTTAAATCCACTTTATCTTTGGGAGTTGACTTTTGGGGCTTTGACACCTTAGAACTCATGGCAGAATTTCCATGGATTTCATCATTTACATTAGGCATGTTCCATGGCATACCAGGCATGTTCATATTAGGATATGCAAAGAAGGGATTATACATGTATGGAACTTGTGCATAAGGCATATGAACATTAGGTGCAACCAAATTAGAAGACATGGCATTCATGAGCATAGGATTGGTAAACATGGCATTTGCAGTTATGGCATGTATATTTAAATCATTTGTAGATATAGACTTCTTTTCATTTTTGCATTGCATGGACAAATGATTTACACTACCACATTTAGCACATACCTTTCTAGGTGCATACATATCAGGAGTGTAATTATTGTGCTTATTTATGCCTACTTTACCATTCCTATTCTTTTTCTTTTTCTCAGACTTAGATAGAGTAATTTCCACATGTGCTATCTTTTCTAATTTTTCTTTTAATTGTTTCTTGGATAAACTACCTATGTTGATCTTCTCAGTCTCAGTCTCAACTTGATTCTTGGTTTCCTTAACAAACCTAATAGGAGTGCTAAATTTGTTCTTTTTATTAGCCATTGATGATTTACTTGTCGATGGATGCTTATCGATTGATTCAGCATCAATCGATTGATAATCCTTATCAGTTGATGAAGGATTAGCAGTCGATTGATCTTTATCCATTGAAGTATCAGCCAATGACTTGCCTATTGATTTGGGGAGTTCTCCTAGAGTATCTACACCCTGAACATCAATGACTTGCCTATTGTTTGGCAGTTTTAGCAGACCTATTCCATTTGCTAATGGTTTCAATTTCTTCAGCTAATTGTTCTTTCAACAATTCTTCTCTTTTCAAACTGTTTACTAGTTCATTCCTAGCATCCTTTCTTTCCTGCTTAAATCTTTCTAAACAAACAAGTTCATTTTCAAGAAAAATATTTCTCTCAGTTAAGGCATCAATGGTGTTCTTTAACTTGAGATTTTCTTTGTTTAGAGATTTTAGAGTGACATGCAAATTGTACAGTTCATTAGACATTTCATTAATAGTACTATTGCATTCCTCAGATGTAAGCTCGGAAAAGTTGGTAGCTAGTACCTGATTAGATGCTGAACTAGCTTCTTCATCTTCATGATTGGCCATTAATGCAAGATTGACATATTCTTCAGAATCACTATCCTCAGCAGCCCAGTCCTTCTCCTCAGTTACAAAAGCCTTTTCTTTTTGTTTTAAAAGGTCAAAGTATTTCTTCTTATAATCAATACCCTCATATGACTTTGCCTTTTCTTGTTTTGGCTTCCTGCACTCACTTGAGAAATGACCAGCCAATCCATAGTTAAAGCATTTGAATTTAGATCTATCAACCAGATTTTTATTTTGATTGTTGTTTCTAAACTGGGATCCAGGCCTTTGAGCATATGGATTCTTCTTGAATTTTAGCTTTGAAAATTTCCTTGTCAGAAATGCAAGGTGCTCATCAATCTCATCCAAATCATCCTGAGAGCATGTTTCATCTTCTTCACACTTGCTCTTTCCTTTTCTCTTGAATGATTCTTCAACAGCATCACCAGCCATCATGACTGACTCTTCTTCATAGCCATTTTCCTTCTTCTCTTCATTTTCATTGACTACCAAAGCCACAGTTTTCTCTTTTCTTTGATTCTTCTCAATCTCTTCATCTTGTTGGATTTCCAACTCATATGTCTTGAGAATATCATAAAGTTTCTCCAGTGTAAAATCCTTGAAGTCCTGAGATTGTCTAATGGAAACAGTCATTGGTTTCCATTCTTTTGGAAGAGATCTAAGAAATTTTAGATTTGTATCCTCAGTTGCATAAACCCTACCATATAGCTTCAGTCCATTTAACAACTTCTGAAATCTGCTATAGGTGTAATTGATAGATTCTTCACTCTTGAAATGAAATGATTCATATTTTTGAATCAAGAGTTGCATCTTGTTTTTCCTTACTTGTTCAGTTCCTTCACATAGAGTTTGAAGTGTATCCCATACTTCTTTTGATGAAGTACAGTTTATAACATTGTCAAACATATATTTATCTAGACCATTAAACAGAATGTTCATGGCCTTCTTGTCTTTGAGTACTTCTTTTTCATCCTCTTCTGTGAACTCAGAAATAAGTTTTGGAACATGTCTGTCAAGTGCAGGGGTTCCATCAGGGTTTACACCTGTGACTAGCTTCATGGGAACACGAGGACCTTTTTCTATGCAGTTAACATAAGAAGGGTCGAGAGAAAGAAGATGCAGATGCATTTTGACCTTCCATGGAAAATATTCATCTTTCTCTAAAACTGGAATTTTCACACCTGAATCTTTTTGGCCCATATTGCCTGTTCTTGATCTTTAAACTTTCTGTATGTTGAAAGCCTGCTCTGATACCAATTGTTATTCCTTAGAACAATGTCAATATTTGTAGAAGGGGGGGTTGAATACAAATATTAAAACTTTTTGTGTGTTCTAATATTTGTTCTTGATGTTTGATAGAATAAGAGAATAAGTTCGAACAAATTAATGCTGAAAAATAAAACTGAACAAAGAGATTTAAAATTATTGATGGATTGGTTTTTCCATCAATATATATTTTTACTCAATGCTCCTAGGTTAAAAGAAACCTAGCTGCGTTTACAAGATTAGAAAACAAATCAACTGTTCTTACACATGTGCTCTCAAGCTTGAACAGTTGATTAAGAAATATGTCTAACTTGTATGTTTTCTAATAATGCTACTACACTTGTTTATATACCACAAGTGTTCTTTTACAATTCCTATACTAGGATTGTTTCTACCTGCCTTCCTTTTACCTTTTTCTATTTTACAAAAAAGGTTTGAAAGACAACTTCTGATTGAGTCTTCACAGTCACTCTAGACTGTCTTCCATAGGTGTGCTTTTTGTTCTCTGGATCTTCAACAGATATTCTTTCTGTGTTGTCACACTCAATTGATAATTTGCTGTTAAGCATATCAATTGATCCATTCTTTAATCCATCAACTGATGTACTACTTCGATTGATCTTTATATCCATCGACTGATAAAAGATGTCTTATCGATTGATAGATGTTATCAATCGATATATCAGTCGATGGGTCTTCACATCAGTTGATGGTCTTCAATGCTTGACTGGGCTTCTTCGATTGATCCTTCATCCATCGATGCTTCAATATCAATTGATCATCCTTCACTTATGCAATTTCCTGTCTTCACATAATTACAATTTAACAGTTTAACTTACACATCAATTGATGATCCATATCAATCGACTCTAACATCAATTGATGAACAAAATATCAATTGATTTACACCTTATCGATTGAAATAGACTAAGTACACCTATGCTACAATCCAAATTATCAGTTGATTCATATAAACACTTCAACTGATAAATGGTTTCCTGATCAATTGATATTTATAACTTTCATATCAATTGATCAGTTACAACAAATAAAATTTCTATGATTCTAAGATTAATGTTATCATCAAATCACATGTAGATTCCTAACAAGTTCAACAATATGTCTGACTCACACTCAGATGATGAAAACGAACCTGAGGCTGCAACAGGAAACAACAGTGTTAATAATGCTGATGATCCAAGTGGTAGTGGTGGAAACAGTGGAAACTCTGGAGATACCACTAACACAGGGGGAGATTCATCAAGGGATCCTAGCAGCAACTCAGGGGGAGGAGATGAAGGATCAACAAATCAAACACAACATCACAATAAAAATCAAGGCGAATTATCAAGATCTAATCTGCCAAGTCAGAGAATTTGGATTAAAGCTCATCCTTTTGAGCTGATCATTGGTAATCCAGATGTTGGTGTTAGAACAAGAGGTACTACACAGAATCAATGCAATTATTCTGGGTTTCTTTCTGAAATGGAACCTAAGAAAATAGAAGAAGCACTGTCTGATCCTGATTGGGTGATTGGTATGCAAGATGAACTCAATCAATTTGAATCTCAAGATGTTTGGAAACTGGTACCCAGACCAAAGGACAAGACTGTAATTGGCACACGGTGGGAATTCAGAAACAAGTTGGATGAATATGGCATTGTGATAAGGAACAAGGCCAGACTGGTTGCAAAACGTTATTCCCAAGCTGAAGGAATTGATTATGATGAAACCTACGCTCCAGTTGCAAGACTTGAGGCTATCAGGATGTTTCTAGCATTCGCAGCTCACTCTAATTTTAAAGTTTATCAAATGGACGTGAAGAGTGCATTCCTGAACGGAAAGTTAGCTGAAGAGGTTTATGTATAACAGCCCCCAGGCTTTGAAGATCCAGATCACATGGACTTTGTATATTTTCTTTTCAAGGCTATCTATGGTCTCAAACAAGCACCCAGAACATGGTATGACACTCTTTCAAAATTTCTTCTTGAAAATGGTTTTGTTAGAGGAGTCATAGACAAAACTTTATTTTATAAGAAACACAATAATGATATGATAATGGTACAAGTATATGTTGATGACATAATATTTGGGTCTACTAATGATAACTTGTGCAAGAGATTTGCTAAGTTAATGCAGAGTAGGTATGAGATGAGCTTAATGAGAGAGCTGAAATTCTTCCTTGTACTTCAAGTAAGTCAAAGAATAGATGGAATATTCATTTGTCAGTCCAAGTACCTTAAAGAACTTCTGAAGAAGTATCACATGAAAGATTCAGCATCTGCAAGAACTCCCTCATCTACAGCTATCAAGCTTGGAGTATGTGAAAAGTCAATAAAGGTAGACATCACAAACTATAGAGGTATGATTGGATCTCTACTTTACCTAACTGCAAGCCGACTAGATATTATGTATGCCACTTGTATATGTACAAGGTTCCAAGCGGATCCTAGAGATATTCATCTTGTTACTGTGAAAAGAATCTTAAGATATCTTAAGGGTACACCTAATCTTGGTATCTGGTACCCTAAAGAATCTGGTTTTAATCTAATAGGATATACAGATTCTGATTATGCAGGTAGTGTTGTTGATAGGAAGAGCACCTCAGGGAGCTGCCAATTCCTAGGAAGAAGATTGATTTCCTGGTACAGCAAGAAACAACAAACAGTTTCTAATTCTACAGCAGAGGCTGAGTACATTGCTGCTGGAAGCTGTTGCGCTCAGATCTTATGGATAAGGAATCAACTCAGAGATTATGGCTTTGTGTTAAATAAAATTCCTATTTTATGTGATAACACAAGTGCTATTGCGATCTCCAACAACCCTGTACAGCACACGATGACAAAGCACATAGATATCAGGTATCATTTTATTCGAGAACACGTTAAGAATGGTACTGCGGAGTTACACTTTGTACCCACAGAAGAACAGACTGCAGATATTTTTACTAAGCCTCTTGATGAATCCACATTCACCAGGTTGGTTGGTGAACTTGGGATGTTGAATAGTTCTTCATCTTAAATCCCAGTTCACATCTGCATTATGTTCTTAAATAAAACTACAAGTGTTTCTTATGTGAATATTTGTCATAACACTTGTGAAATTATTTTACTAAATTCTAGTTCTTGAATGTGTGTTTAGTGTAAATTATTATATTATTTTATTTTATCTATTTTGATTGTATTCTATTATATTTTAATTTTAGATTATTATCTTTAAAAATAATTTATTCAAAATTTTACAAGTTAGAATTTTGGTAAAAGTTATTTTTATTTGAAAATAATTTAATATTGAAGTATAGCTATTATGTATATATATTAAGTTTAACTAATATGTTAATAGAACTTTGTACAGTTTTATTTAATTGGCATCCATACTGTATATATATCTTTATTATTTTTGTTTTCCAACTATTGGTACATATTGTTTTTATTTTCAAACTTTTAGTATCATTATTTCTATATATAAGTGTGTAAGTTTATTTTTATTTTTATTTTTATTTTATAGTTATTTTTATTTTTACGAGAAATTATTCTAAGAATCATAAGTATTAAATGTCAATATTTAAAGGACTTGTGAATTTCTTTACATTTATTTTCTCGAGCTTACATATATCACTGATAATTGGTATGAGTATAATTGTCATATGCTTGAGTAACAATTATTAGATATAATGTATGAAGTTAAGTGCTAATTTTCATTCCTATGATTATTTAGTATTTAACGATGATATTTTATCTTATTAAAATTATGAATTGAAACAATTAAATGTTTATTAGTTTCAGAATTTTAATATGATGAGATATTATAAGCATAATTACTTGCTTTTTGAAATTATTATTGTTAGGAATATATCCATTTGATGATGTACAAAATGCTAGAACAGGGTCTAGATTAGTTTATCTGTAATAAGTCTTTCTAGTCTCTAAAATATATAATCAGAGTCTAGATAGTCAACATTCATGTTATTTGTACTTAGAAGAATTTCTGTAGAAAGTGAAACCAGAGTCTACATGAAGATCAGAGTCTGGAAGGTGGTCAGAGTCTATAGATCATCAGAGTCTGTGAACTATCAGAGTCTGTGAACTATCAGAGTCTACATCTAATCAGAGTCTGGAGATCATCAGAGTCTGAAGATTTCAGAGTCTATACAGAAGATCAGAGGAATGGAAAGTCTTCGAAGATCAAGATAATTTAAATTACAGATATGCTATGGGAAAGAAAGAGAATTCTACAAGGAAACTGTCAACTAATAATTAGGAATTATATTCCTATTGTAATTTATCTTTCTGTTATTAGTTGATAGGAAGCTCTCTATATAAACTCTATGTAACCTAATTGTAAAAGTGTGGAAAAATAATTGTCTTAGTAATATTTTTGTGAGAGCATAGAGATAGAGAGAGTTGCTGTGATAAACACAGAGAAGCTGCTAGGGTTTGTGTACATCCTAGGAGAGTTTTGTATTCACAAATCAATAATACAAAACAGTTCTTATTCATATCTTCGTGCTTGAGTTTGTTATTAATTTGATTTTAAATCGGGCAGAAAAGACACACAAGTATTCAACCCCCCCTTCTACTTGTGCAACTGGGAAAACAATTGGTATCAGAGCCTAACGTATAAAATCGATCAAAGATGTCTGGAAACAAAGATGGCAATTCTAAGATTCCTATGCTTAAAAGAAACGAGTTCACCCACTGGAAGGTTAAGATGCTGCACCATCTGGAAGCAACAGACCCTGACTACCTTGAAAGAATTCATGAAGGACCCTATGTGCCCTTAAAGCTTGTGCCTCAAATCAATGAAGAAGGTAAAGTAACTGAAGAACACTTCATTGGAAAACCCAAGGCTGAATGGACAAGAGAGGACAAGGAGAATGTCCTTAAGGAGGCAAAAGTCAAAAACATTCTCTTCAACAGTTTGGATTCTGTTCTTACAAACTGTGTTATATCATGCACCACAGAAGCTAGAATCAAGGATTCAAGGAAGAAGGGTAAAGCTGTTGTGGAGTCAGAGTCTACTGACACAGACTCTGATTCTGATGAAGAGATTGACCTACGTCAAATGATGGCTATGTTTGCAAAAAATTTTAAAAGAATGAAATTTAACAAAAGAACTGGAAAATTTAGCAAGAGGCCATCATTCAAGAAGGAAGATGAGAAGGTTGAGAAGAGCAAGAGTACAATAATCAAACTTGACAAAGCAAAGGTCAAATGTTTCAACTATGGAATATTGGGCCACTTTGCTAGTGAATGCAGAAAGTCAAAAAGTCAAGGAAAAGGAAAAGCACTTCTATCAACTGGAAATGATTGGGCAGATTCAAGCTCAGAGGATGAAATTGATTATGAAAATCTAGCACTGATGGCATCCTCCTCAAGAAAATCACAATCTCCCAAAGAACCCTCATCTCCTAAAACTCAGGTATCAATCTTTACTCCTGAATCCTTAATTAATTTAGACTCTGATGGTATAGAAACTGTGCAAAGGGAGGTCAATAAAATAATGACAACATGTAGGTCTCTCACTAGTGAAAGTGAAAGGTTGAGAGAGGAAAATTTGACCTTGACTAAAAGGAATGATCATTTAGAGTCTGAGTTAATATTAATGGAACAATACAAAAAGGATTCTGAGAAACATAGTCATAACTACACTGAAATCTTGAAGGCCTATGACTATGTTAAGAAAGAACTAGAAGAAGAGAGACTCAAGTTTAGAGTCTGGACAGACTCTGGTAGAAAAGTTCAAGAAATTCTCAATAATCAAAATGTGTGTCAAACTGCTGGTCTAGGCTATGACAAGAGTCAAGACAAAAGATCTATTGTTGAGAATGATAACAGTGAAGAAGCTAGCCAAGTTAATAAGACTAAAGACAAAAGTACATTTGTTCCTGTTAAGTTTGTGACACCTAAAGAAAAATCTGAAACCACAAACTCATCTGTCATTAGTCCCCCTGTTGTTAACAAAAAGACAGATGAAACAGGAGCAAATAACTCTAAGAAAAATATTAATATAGGGTACTTGTCTAAGTCAAAATTAAAAGAAAGGCTAGAGAACTTATCAGAGTCTACCAAAACTAGGAGAAATAGGAATGGTAAGGAAGGAATTAATAAGGCAAACAATTACCAAAAGGATCCTAATGCTCCTAGAAAGAAGTGTTATAGATGTGGCAACCACAACCATTTGGCTATAGATTGTAAAGCAAAGATTGAGAAGAAATCAGAGTCTAATCCTTCACAGACTCTGAAAAGTCACTACATACCACAGAAACCATGTTATCACTGTGGTAGCATATTTCATTCTATCTATATGTGTAAGGACTATCATGACTCGTATTACAATTTTTATCAGCTAAAATCTTCTATTGATAAAAGTTGGTATGACACTGTCAAGACTCCACCAGAGTCTAAGGCAACAAAAGAGACAGGTAAATCAAAGGTGAAAATTGTAAA
The DNA here is from genome assembly GCA_028671895.1 of Oenanthe sinensis. Classification (NCBI taxonomy): domain Eukaryota; kingdom Viridiplantae; phylum Streptophyta; class Magnoliopsida; order Apiales; family Apiaceae; genus Oenanthe; species Oenanthe sinensis. The sequence goes on from JAPMAC010000204.1 coordinate 234,414, forward strand.
GCCTGCTTCTCCTAAAGTTAGTAGAAAAGGATCCAAAACTGTTTGGGTCCTCAAAACATCTAACTAGTTGCTTTATGTATGCAGGGAACCAGGGTAAAGAATGTAACCCTAATCCTGGACAGTGGATGCTCAGGACACATGACTGGAAAGAAATCCCTGCTTACAGACTTTGTGGAAATGGCTGGCCCAGAAGTATCCTTTGGAGATGGCAACAAAGGACAAACACTGGGATATGGCAAGATTGTACTTGGGAATGTCATCATTGAACAAGTAGCTCTAGTTGATGGCTTAAGGCATAATTTAATAAGCATAAGTCAACTTGGAAATAAAGGTTACCATACTGGCTTTGACAACAAAGAGTGTCTTGTGACTCACAAAGAAACAGGCATTGTGGTTTTCAAAGGACTTAGGCATGGTAACATTTATGAAGCCAGCTTGGAGGATTGTATACACAGTGAAATCACATGTCTATATAGCAAGGCCTCAACAGAAGAAAGCTGGAAATGGCACAAGAAACTGTCACACATCAACTTCAAAACACTCAATAAGTTGGTTAAACAGAATCTTGTAAGAGGATTACCACAGGTTGATTTTGTGCAAGATGGACTTTGTGAAGCATGTCAACTTGGGAAGCAAAGAAAATCATCCTTCAAGAGCAAGACAATTAACACCATTTCTGAACCCTTTTATTTATTGCATCTTGATTTATTTGGTCCAGTAAATGTTATGTCAATTAACAAAAGGAAATATACTCTTGTTATTGTAGATGATTTTACAAGATTCACATGGGTTTTCTTTCTACATTCAAAGGATGAAGCTCCACAACACATAAAAGACCATATCACCTTTCTGGAAAGGAAATCAACAAAAACAGTTAAAATTCTAAGGAGTGACAATGGTACTGAATTCAAGAATTCAATCATGGAGGACTATTGTGCATCAAAGGGAATTACTCAACAATTTTCTGCACCAGGAACTCCTCAACAAAATGGAGTTGTGGAGAGAAAGAATAGAACACTCATAGAAGCTACCAGAACAATGCTGGCAGAATCTAAGCTACCAGTCTATTTTTGGGCAGAGGCAGTCAATACAGCATGTTTCACTCAAAACTGCACCTTAATAAACATGCATGGAAAGACTCCCTATGAAATGATAAAGAACAAGAAGCCAAGTGTGAAACACTTTCACATATTTGGATGCAAGTGTTATGTACTGAGAGTACATCCTGAAAATCTAAGCAAATTTGAAGCCAAGGCAGATGAGTCAATTTTTCTTGGATATGCATCAAACACAAAAGCATTCAGAGTGTTTAATCTCAGAACCAAAATTGTTATGGAATCTATTCATGTTGCATTTGATGATAAAAAGTTTACAGGATTGCAGGATGAGTCAGAGTCTACTACACTGGAATTTGAAAATCTAAAAAGTTCTGAGATAAATGAAGAAGAAGAGGATGAAGACCCTCAAACAACTCCTGAACCAACACAGGAATCTGCACACTCTGAGGGGGAGTCAGAAAATTCAACTCCAAATAATTCAGAGTCTAACAGGTCAGGGTCTACCCAGACAGAGTCTAGACAGACAGAGTCTAGACAGACAGAGTCTAACTCATCAGGGTCTGGATCAAGCAACTCTGAAACCTTGTCAGAGTCAAGCAATTTAGGGGGAGCCTCTTCATTTGAATTTCACTCAAATACAGAAGATGCAAATGACTTAGGGGGAGCTTCAAGTTCAAGAACCAATCTTCCACCAGCTAGAAAATGGACAAGGGATCACACTCCTGACTTAATAATTGGTGACCCTGAGAGTGGTGTACAAACAAGAACAGCCACTCAAAATGAATGTCTTTATAGCTGTTTTCTCTCAAAGAATGAACCCAAGAAAATTGAGGAAGCCTTGCAAGACCCTGATTGGATTATTGCAATGCAAGAAGAATTGAATGAATTTGAGAGAAATAAAGTGTGGAAACTAGTACCAAGACCTAGAAATAGATCTGTTGTTGGTGCAAAATGGGTTTACAGAAACAAACTTGATGAGAATGGAACTGTAGTAAGAAACAAAGCAAGGCTAGTTGCAAAAGGATACTCACAGGAGGAAGGAATTGACTATAATGAAACTTTTGCACCAGTAGCAAGATTGGAAGCTATCAGAATGTTTCTTGCCTTTGCAGCTCATTCAAAATTCAAGGTGTATCAGATGGATGTGAAAAGTGCCTTCTTAAATGGAGAATTGGAAGAAGAAGTCTATGTGGAGCAACCACCAGGATTTGTTGATCCAAAGTTTCCTGATCATGTTTACAGGTTAGACAAGGCACTATATGGATTGAAGCAAGCACCTAGAGCATGGTATGAAACTCTTTCAAAATTTCTTCTGGAAAATGATTTCACAAGAGGTACCATTGACAAAACTCTCTTTATTAGAAAATGTAAAGGTGATATTTTGCTTGTCCAAATTTATGTTGATGATATTATATTTGGATCTACTAATGATAAACTCTGTGAAAAGTTTAGTCAACTAATGCAGTCAAATTATGAAATGAGCATGATGGGAGAATTAAACTTCTTTTTGGGGCTTCAAGTCAAACAGAATGATGATGGAATTTTCATCAATCAAACAAAGTATGTAAGAGAACTGTTGAAGAAGTTTGATATGCAAGACTCTGCAACTGCTAAAACTCCCATGTCAACTGCCACAAAGCTAGACTCTGACCCAAAGGGTAAGAAAGTTAACAACACTAGCTACAGAGGTATGATTGACTCATTGTTATATTTAATTGCTAGTAGACCAGACATAATGTTTGCAACTTGTCTATGTGCTAGATTTCAAGCTGACCCTAGAGAATCACATTTAATAGCTGTGAAAAGAATTTTTAGATATCTCAAGGGGGCACAAACTCTTGGACTTTGGTATCCTAGAGAGTCAGATTTTTCACTAATTGGTTATTCAGATTCTGACTATGCAGGATGCAAAGTAGACAGGAAAAGCACAACAGGACAATGCCAGTTTCTTGGCAACAGATTAATTTCTTGGTTTAGCAAGAAACAACAAACAGTATCCACCTCAACAGCTGAGGCTGAATACATTGCGGCTGGAAGTTGCTGTGCTCAAATTCTGTGGATGAGAAATCAATTACTTGATTATGGACTAACATTATCAAATATTCCTATGTATTGTGATAATACTAGTGCTATTAAAATTGCAGAGAATCCAGTCCAACACTCCAGAACAAAGCACATTGATGTCAGGTATCACTTCATTAGAGAACATGTTGAAAATGGCACTGTGACACTTCACTATGTTCCAACTGACAGACAGATTGCAGACATTTTGACAAAACCACTTGATGAATCTACCTTTCTCAGACTGGTAGGTGAATTAGGTATGTTAAATATGTAAGTTATCAAAATTACAAGAAGCAAGGTATGTACTTTAATTATAGTCCCTGGCTTAACACACTATGATTAATTAAAAGTGCAAAAGTGCAAAATTTTGTTTGGTAATTTCTCCTGCAGAGCCAGACTCTGAAAGCAAGAAAACTCCTGAACCAGAGTCTAATGTTGAGTCAGAGTCTAGGCTGCCTTTAGACTCTGATCATGATACATTTTGGGAAGGAATGCCATTGGATGCAGCCTCAAGTCTAATTGATGAGATCATTATTCCAAGTGATGAGGTACTGCTATTCCTATATCCTTTGGTGGAATCAGTTGAAGATCCAGGGCAATATCAGACTAAATCTCAAGTCTTGGATTTTCTTACAACCTATGAAGCCCTAAGGAAGAGGATGGAACAGGAGCTACAAATGTCTGCACAGGATGTGGTCAAAAATCTATACAGCTACCTATTCAACTCTTCATTACAAGTACAAGCAGCTGGGCTCATAGAAGGCAAGACAAATGAAGTTCTCAAAGCACTGGGTGTGCCAGACTCTGAACAGCAAATTACAAAGAAGCCTAAAAAGCTTAAGGTCCACACAAGGAGAGCATCAGAGTCTGTTGCTGAGTTGGAAACTGAGATTGAGCAACCAGTTTTTAACTATGAAGCAATTTGGGATAATGGAGTTACCTACAGGACAGCCATTCAATGGATCTCTCAAATTCAACCTCTGTCAAGACAGGTGGCTGACTATCTTGTCCATAATATAGGTACAATTGCCAACAAATACATCTATCCAACCTACCAAAGTAGACTGGATCTGCAGGACCTCTTCAATCTCACAGATGCCCAGGCAATCAATGCAATCCATCTCAGGGCCTTTCATCACAAGTTGGATGCATTTATTCTTGAAGAACAACAGGAGGTAGCAGGTAGTGCAAGGCAGTTGGAGGATGGGACTAGTGCACCAGTGGTGACTAGTGATAAAGATGCTCAGTCTGCCTCACCCACACAAGAACCACCTAGTCAGAGGTTGGGTGATAGTGGGGCAGGGGAGTATGCTGTTAGGCCCTCCTTGACAACTCACCAAACAGCTGATGAGAACCCCAGTGATATGGGAGGACAGACTCTGATGGATGCTCATGAAGAAATTTCCCAATCTATTCTGTCAGAGTCTATCCACCTTGAGGGGGAGTCTCATGCACAAACAATCCAAGATGGCAACACTCAGACTCTGGCTTCTAATGAAGTCATACTGAAGCTGTCAGAGTCTAGAGTAGACCCTGAGACTGGAATACTGGAGCCAACAGACTCTGAAAAGAGAGAAGATGCTTGTAAGGGTTCAGGATCTGTTGATGCTCACCCCTTGGTGGAAACCCCTAGCCTTCAGACATTTGAAGGGGTTCCCCTCCATCAAGGTGGTTCAGGTATTGAAGCACAACTCTTATCTCTCAACCCCTCTTCTGTAGGATTATTGAGTGCACCCTCCACATTGAGTGAAAAAATATCTGAGAGGCTGGCACTGGACCAGGCAAAAGGAGAGGTAGAAAAGGCTGTAGAGAGCCTGAGTGAATTTGAGAAAGTGGGTGCCCAACCCCACTGTGAGCATGAGAGATTAGGGTATCCTGAACCTAGCTTTACTTATTGGGATCAAGATTTTCCACAAAGTTGGTCCAATGAGTTGGAGCAGGGGATGGATGAAAATTCACACTGTTTGATTGTGCAGATTGGAAAGAAGGAGGAGACTCTTGCTGCTCAGAAATCATTTACTCAGAAACCACAACTACATTTGGTGGATTCTCTAGCAAGGAGAGCAGATAGAGTCATGGAGGCTATGGTGGAAAACCCTGTCATTTCACCTGAGGCTGCGAATTTGAAGTCAGAAGAACCTCTGTTAATCATGCCTATAAGGGCTAGACTTCCAGAGTCTACAGTCTCTGATAACTCTCAGGAGGAGTCAAGGTCTACAGTCCCGTTTGCAGTTTCGGAGTCTACACCACCAGAGTCTACCCCTCCAATTACAAAGATTGAGCCTGTTGCTGAGGAGTGCTCTTCTGAAGATGATGATCCAGTTCCACCCTCCTTTGTATATTTTGATCAGGTGTTTCCCCAATCTTGGGAGTCTGCACAGCAAAGGGGAATAACAGATAAAGATTCTTTTGCTTGCATTTTGGCAATTCATCAATCTGAGAGGCTTCCAGCTTTTCAGAAAAAATCTTTTCAACAGGAACATGGTTACTATCCTGGTGAAGAAGATCAAGTCTTAGATGGAGCTGTTAAAGCTAAGCTGCCTGATGTTACTGCTCAATTATCCAGTGTGGTCCAGGATATTTCTCATATTAAAACGAAGCTCACTGGTGTTGATAATACCACTTCTCTTCTCAATACAAGATTGGACAGAATTCACTCCCTTCAATTATCCAAAGAGGTCGCTTTTAAAGATGCTCTGGCTGCTATCACTACCACTCAAGCCTCTCTTCAAACTACAGTTTCTGCTTTGACCACTAAGGTTGATTCAGTTATTGCAGCCCAGACAAATATCTCCACAGTTCTTGAGCAGATCCTTTTGGCTGTCACCAGTAATGATGATGTCAAAAAGGGGGAGAAGGAGACGCAAGGTGAATCCTCCAGGAGACATAAGGATGAGGGATTCAAGGATCAATCAAGGGGAGTTAAAAGGAGGAGAGATGGTGATGATGGAGATAGTTCTCATGGTCCTAAGGGTACTGATGGTGTGCAACAAAAACAATCTGGAGTAGCAAGAACTCAAACACACCAGTCAGGGACTGGACATGGGAAATCAGGGTCTAAATCAGACTCTGATAGGCAAAGGAAGAAATCAGACTCTGATGACACTCAAGAACCTTCTTACTGGAAATGCAGTCAATCAAATCTGCAACTTAGAGCTAAAAACAAGACAGGACTTGGAGGATTTGAAGAATCAGATATTGACAGAACATCTACCTTAACCAGGGATCCTCAATCCTTGACAGATAGGCAGTTTGAGAAGATCACCCAGAAGCATTTAAACAAAGTGGTGTCTGCTCAAATTGTTTATAATATTTTTGAAAGAAAGGTACAAGGAGGTCAGGGAGAAACAGAAAAGGTGAAAAATGAGATGCTAGTTTACTTCCTAGAAGGTGGAAGTGTAAGGTGGATTAGTCAGTCAAATTTTATCTTTTTCAAACAAGCTGAGGAGCTACAGTATATTAGATTCCTACTGCAAATTGCTTATGAAGTGAACAAAAGCAAAGAGGCTATCACTCACAAATGGTTTCAAGAAATTGACAGGAAGCTGACTCTGCACAGACAGGCAAATCGACAAATGAGCAAATTCTCTTTGAAATATGTTGATGCTGAGGGAAATGATCAAGTCATGCCATTAGAAGAAAAACAAATCAAGTTTCAAGAAGGTGTTGGTCATTACTTTGGGTTTCAGCCTATGAATGGGAAAGTCAGTGTTCTAATATTGAAGGACTTAAAAACTCAAGAAAGCAATGCAAATGACCTAAGAGCAGCTTACTGTCAAATAAAATGTTCAAATGAAGAAATGAAGAAACTGAAGAAATTTGTTGGTGAAGCTTTGGCAATTGTGGAGGAAAATATGTTAAAGTCTTTTTTCAAGAATAATCCAGCTTTTGAGAAGATTAAATAAGAAGTAATTCTTTTTCCCTTATAATTCTTTTATACTGTTCTAGATTAATAGTTTTATTCTTTAGTTTTGACATCATCAAACCTTGATTTATGCTTACATTTTATAAAGCATAAATAGGGGGAGATTGTTAGGAATATATCCATTTGATGATGTACAAAATGCTAGAACAGGGTCTAGATTAGTTTATCTGTAATAAGTCTTTCTAGTCTCTAAAATATATAATCAGAGTCTAGATAGTCAACATTCATGTTATTTGTACTTAGAAGAATTTCTGTAGAAAGTGAAACCAGAGTCTACATGAAGATCAGAGTCTGGAAGGTGGTCAGAGTCTATAGATCATCAGAGTCTGTGAACTATCAGAGTCTACATCTAATCAGAGTCTGGAGATCATCAGAGTCTGAAGATTTCAGAGTCTATACAGAAGATCAGAGGAATGGAAAGTCTTCGAAGATCAAGATAATTTAAATTACAGATATGCCATGGGAAAGAAAGAGAATTCTACAAGGAAACTGTCAACTAATAATTAGGAATTATATTCCTATTGTAATTTATCTTTCTGTTATTAGTTGATAGGAAGCTCTCTATATAAACTCTATGTAACCTAATTGTAAAAGTGTGGAAAAATAATTGTCTTAGTAATATTTTTGTGAGAGCATAGAGATAGAGAGAGTTGCTGTGATAAACACAGAGAAGCTGCTAGGGTTTGTGTACATCCTAGGAGAGTTTTGTATTCACAAATCAATAATACAAAACAGTTCTTATTCATATCTTCGTGCTTGAGTTTGTTATTAATTTGATTTTAAATCGGGCTGAAAAGACACACAAGTATTCAACCCCCCCTTCTACTTGTGCAACTGGGAAAACAATTATTAATTATCATGTATTGATAATTTGTTATTATTTCATTGTAATTAATTGTGATTTTTGTTGTTAGTGATAATATATATATATATATATATATTGTTTATCTGAAAATCACTAATAATAAAAGCCTATCTGTGTCCTGTCGAACAAGAGCAATCGACTCAAGGTAAAGGCAGGTAATCTCGATCTTGATATGTTCTATAATCAATTGATATAAAAATATTACAATTGATATATTGAGCCCTCAGTGGCTATAGGACGAGATCAAGGGATTGAAAACATACATTCTCTAACACAGATCATAGAACCACAAACACTCAAACAGATACAACTTCATCTACTAAACCCCTGAAAAGAAAAGTTTGATCAACTAAAGAGGGTGAGAGAGTAAGTGCCTCTAGTGCACTAGAAAAGAGAAGTATCTATGAGTGTTCCAGCAGTTCTGCCTCTAGTTAGAATATGAAATTAAAATCAAAGCAACTGCTAACTAATTTATATCCTCCCAAAAGGGTATAGATTTACAAATGGCAAAACTGTTACTAGGTTCGTCATCTTAACATGATAAGTCTATTGAATTCGGCCTGTCAGCCAAGGTCATTTGTAAAGAGTCAACTTCATCTGGACACTCTCAAACACTGCAAACCATATATGTAATATTCAAATGCACTGTAAGGATTGTCACACACTAAGGATGAATTGACGGAAGCAATTATTCTAAACTTCCATATCAAGGAAGGGAGAATGATTGATGATTCTGACTGAATCAACATGCCTTCACAGGTGTCAGGAGGAAACTTGGATCTTTTGCTACATTATAAATCCTTATCTCCCTCCCCAGATGGAACATATCTGGATTCCTAACGGAATAGATCATCTTAGATGATCAGCAACTCATTGAATCTATTCCTGAAGCAATTCAGTTTTCAAAGTCAAATATTTTAATAGAATCAATTGAGGACGGGGATTTACGAAACCCCATTGCACCACCAGTGACCTCTCTTGAAGGGGCTATGGTGATATTTCTTGTAGGTACAAAAGACTGTGTCATCCGTACTAAGAGAGAAACAGTGTTGTGAGAAAAGAGTGAAACACAAGTGAGAAAGAGTGAAAATATATATTATATGAGTGAAACACTTAGAGAGTATATGAGCGAAACACTTGTGAGAAACACAAAGTAAAATCACACACTAGCACAATTACCAAATCACATTCCCAATTTCCTATTATAGATTTCTAATGTTACTCAACTAAGGGGAAAGAAATTTCTTCTGATATTAAGGATTCTGAAGAGGATTACTCAACTAAGGGGGAGAAGTTTAAACAAGATCAAAAAAGGAGAAAAGTTTGAAAAAGATCCAAAAAGGAAGAAGTGTTAAACAAGATCCAAAAGGGAGAATTGTTGAACAAAGTCTTTTTACTAGAAGAGGATTACTCCATTGTTGAACAAGAAAACGGGGGTATATAACAACATGCTTGGATTGGATAAAACTAATGATTATTTATTAGTTCTTCTATTCCATTTGATTTTGGAAGATTCTTGTATATAGGATTAACCGGATTTTCTAAAATGCATAACATGTCATAGTTTGCAATTTTTATATTTGCGATGGTTTAATGCTATATGTATGCCATGTCTGTTGTTACCTCTATTAAATTGGTTTGATGATTCACGTAAGAGGAGAATGAATTCACCTTGGATGAGAAGTGAAGACAGAAGTTGGAGAAATAGAGGATAAGTGGTAATAAGAAGAGAACAAGACTAAATCCTGCCATCCTAAGGGGGAGTAGTGATGAGTCTGAGAAATGAAGATAATACTTCTTGTATAATATGTTCAGTGCTAGAGGAACAAATATCTTTCATTTCAGTTACTCAAGAAATCTGGAAATATACAATCTGATCCAGAGAAACCAGCCATTGAAGATGTATCAATGTCACCTGGTCACAAAAGTTAAACTCTAGAAGAAGGTGAAGTTGATACTTCTGAAGCTGGTAATGATAGGTAAGTGAAGATAGAACTTTGTTCTATTTGTTCAGTCTAGAGGAACAACTATCTTGTATTTATCATTAATGTTTGAATCTGGCAATGTTTAATATAAACCAGAACTAAGTTTGTTTATTTACAATTTTTATTGTTATATCTTTTTCTTGTTTGTTAGTTGAGTTATCCTTTAGTGATTTGCTTGTTATTGTTTAACAAACAAATAGGGGGAGATTGAAAGGCATATGTTTAGAAGCCTATTTGTTTAGAGAGATGACAACTCAACTCAAACACAGATAATTTGTAAGTAAATATATTATCTGTCACAGGAATCTTCAGCAGGTATTATCTGACAAGAAAAAGAAGATCAAAGTCAATCTACAGACTTGAAGCAGTACTACATTGAAAGAAGCTCAATTTTATTGATCATGCCTCAGTGGAGTATTTAAGTTTGAAGAAGCTACAGTGTCAGAAGATTTCAATATTGTGTGACAACAAATATAGTCAAGTCAGAAGGAGCAGAAGTGAACCATTATAAAAGTCAAGTGAAGAATATTATTTGTTGTGAATCACTCGTGAACCAGACAGTACACAAAGTGTTGGCAAAATACAGAGAAGATTCTTTACTACAGAAGAAATGGTCAGCTACAGACATTGGTGTGAAGACAGAAGATTTAAATTTATATCATCAAGAGTCGTGGAGTCAAGACTTTAATTTAATTCTCTATTAATTGATTAAATTATTTAGTTAATTTAATTGGTAAATTAATTCAATCAGAATTAATTTATTTCTTAAATTGATTAAGAAATTAATTAATTTAGATTTATTTTAGAATGACGAAGACTTTAATTTAATTCTATTATCAAAAAGATAATTTATTATGTATCCTATTTACTTAGATTAATTCAAAAAGAATTAATTTAATGTATAAGATATATAATAAAACAAATAGAATTTAATTAAAAAGAAATTAAAAAAAAGGGGAAAAGAACAAAAGGAAGGCAGAAGTCAGTGAATATACATATGCTATTAACAATTCAAGTCGACAGATCATTTCTCGGGAAGACTTTTGAAAAGTCTCCCGGAGACTTTTCAAAAGTTTCCCAGAATTTAAATTAAAAAGAAAAGAAAAAAGAAAAGAAAAAAAGGAAGAAGACAATAGATATACACATCAATCTAAGTCGGCAGAGATCACTCGGGAAGACTTTTTGAAAGTCTCCCCGAGACATTTCAAAAAGTCTCTCCTGCCTTAATATGTCTTCCCGAGCTATCAAAGCCTTCTCCAATAAATTAAATGATTTTTCATTTAATTTCAGAAGTCTCTACAAGCTGTGAAAGTCTCCCTGAAAAGTCTTTCCAAGCTCAGAAAGTCTCCCCGAGCCAGAAAAGTCTCCTGAGTCTGAATTTGTCTATAAATAGCGGATTAAGTCAGTAGTATTTAGCAATTAAATTAACTTTCTATTCAGCTAAAATCAAAATTCAAGAGCATTTAATGTCAAAATCTCTCTAGAATTTTAAGAGCTAAATTAGTGAATATTTTCTGATTTAATCTTGTAACCCACCTCAAGTTTAATATAAGTATTTTACTTGAACTGTGTTTCTTTGATTATTCTTTCGTGATAATAATTTAAATTGTTTAATAAAAAATGATCTGAAACAGATTTTAATATTTACTAAAGATTGTATTCAATCCCCCCTTCTACAATCATTAGGACCTAACATTTTCAACTTGTCATTAATTCTCCGTGTACTGGGAAGCAAAGGTAGACTTCACAATCTTTCACATTGACAATTATTTAACTCTAGTATAGTATAACATAACTCATATTTTATAGTATGGATTTCTCATAGGTATTTTACACGTGACAAGATATATAGATATGTTCTAAAAATTTTAACACGATTATTAGGTATAATTATAAATATGCTATATTAATCCTCTACACACCTAGGGCGGAAAGCGAATTCGAATAATTAAGTTCGAACTCAGATTCGACTTGTTAAAAATAAATATAAATGTCAAAATTTTAATTCGAATTCGGACCAAATATGAACAAGTAATTATAAATTCGAGCTGAATCTAATCATACTGCTATTCACACTTATTTGACTAGATTTCACCCATATATATACCCATCCTCTATATATATTCAAAATTCTCCGACTTTCCTTATTATTATTATTATTATTTATTATTTATCATTATTATTATATTTAAAATATTTTTAAATTAAATCTATTTTCATTTTTCTTTCAAATGATATTTAAAAGACTTTTTATTATGATTCTTTATATTATATTATATTATATTATATATTATATATATATATATATATATATATATATATATTTATATTTATAAATAATGAGCAGAGGGAATACAACGTTATCCATCATGTTATCTAAATCCCAAATTTCAAATTTTATTTAATTTATTGAATATTCCCTTTATCTCTATTTACAAGTCTATTTCAAAAAAGTTACGTATATTAAGAAAATGTCAATTAAATAATTTTTTTATAAATGACTCCAATTATTATCTTTTAATATAAGAATTTAATTAAGTTTAAAAAAAATAAAATATTTGAAATAATAAATATATCAAATAGTTTTGAAACATCATCTTTAAATTTATTTTAAAAATAATATATATATATATATATATATATATATATATATATATATATATTGTATTATATATATATATAGAGAGAGAGAGACATTTGATGTAGTACAAAGTAAGCTTAGAATAGAAAGTAAAAAGTAGTTTTAAAAAATTACATTATTTTTATTCTATTTTTAAATCTTACAATATGCCCCTAGTTTACATTTTAGTCATTACCACGTTATCATGGTGTTGCCCAGATAAATAGACTATTATAGAAGATGGTTGAATATAATAGTATCAAAACAATCGATTATGAACACAAGTATGTAGAAGAAATACTGTTTTGTATTAACTTTTGATCAACTGAATACAAAATTCTCTCAAGAAAAAAATGTTCTTAAGAGCTGCTAGGTTATGAGAATGATATAACTTGAATTCATTACAATGTTAACCTAATTCTGTGTTTATATAATACACAATTACAAATCCAATTACAAAACAGATAATGATAAAGATAACTTCAATAAGGCAATATAATTGTATTTGAATTCCTTCTTCTCTATCCAAATCAAATTCTGATTTGTCTGTTTCCATTCTTGTCAAACTCTGATCTCACAAACTCTGTCGGTTGATAATCTCTGATTGAGTATACTCTGATTTGAGTAAACTCTGATTGAGTAAACTTTGATAGAGTAAACTCTGTTGACAACTTCTAAACTCTGATGATGTCAACATAAATTTTATTCTTCAATAAACTCTATTTGTGATATTCTCTGATAGCATCAGTGTTTGTATTTTTAACAATCTCCCCCAATTTATCCTTTATTCAGTAAAACATAAATTCAACTTATGATGTCAGAAACTATACAGACAAATGTATCAAAATTTGAGTTCTTCACCTTGACTTAAATTCTTTTATATGAAAAATCTTTAAGACAAAAATTGATCAAGTAATTTCTTCTCAGCAATCTTCAATAATTCAATCAGCTTCTCCTTCAGCTCTTTCATTTGATCACTAGAATCATCAATCTGGAATATTGCAGCTTTCAAGTTATAGATTGGTATCCTTTTCATTCTGTCATCTAGAGGTATGCAACAGGCTTTCTATCCATCAGAGTTTAGTATTAGTGCATGAATTCCCAACACCATTTTAACCTTTGCATTCCCTTTAGCCATTTCTTTCTCTGTCCTATCTTTAAGCACATACTTAGGTCTATACTCCTCAGAGTTTACCATCAAAAGCCTTTCATTCTTTTCTTCTTCAGTAACTCCTTTCAAAATCTTCACCCACTTACCAGTTACTACATTCTCATCATTCAACAAGTAGAGAACATATTCAAGTTCCTTAAATGACTTATGGATTATATCTTCTTCATCTATCTTCATTGTTCTTCCATTTTCAAGAAAATACAACAACTTCTCTTTTGGAACAGCACCATCAAAGATATCTTTTACAATTTGAACAACAATAAGCTTGTCCAAATGATTTTGTGATAATTCTTCCTCAGGCTTGTTCTTCAAAGTAAAAGGATCTATGAAAGTGTTTGCTTCACCTCTGTAGACTTTAGCTTGAGAATCACCAATACCACCCTTGTTTTTACTAAGTCTGGCATTGAGAGTCAGAGTTTCAGACTTTGTCCACAAAAGATCTAAATTTTTCTTTCTGCTCAGAGCTTGCTGTTATTCTTCCTCATCCTCAAAACTTGTTCCCTTGGTAGAAAAGTAGTACCAAGCATAGTAAGAGGAGTTTTAGGTTTTGTTGGAGCTTTCTTTGGAATTACTGGAGTTGGCTTTGTTGAAACTGGTTTGGCTACAGTTGGCTTTGCTTGAATAGATTCAGTTACAATTTTCTTTACTTGAGAATATGCCTTCTTTTGAGCTGGAGTCTTCTTTACATATCTTCTCTTCTTTGACTAGACTTGAGCATTGTCAGTACCAATTTCCTTGACTTCTTCTTCCACATCAACTGGGTCCATTCCTGGATTTTCTTCTTCAAACAATTTCATTGCCAGTTCTGCGTCCTTCTTGTTTCTTTCTTCTCAAAACTTTGTCCATAAAAGATCTGGATTTTTCTTTCTACTCAAAGTTTGATGTTCTTTTTCCTCATTCTCAAAACATGTTCCCTTTGGTAGAAAAGTAGTACCAAGCATAGTAAGAGGAGTTTTGGGTTTTGTTGGATCTTTCTTTGGAATTACTGGAGTTGGCTTTGTTGAAACTGGTTTGCCTATAGTTGGCTTTGCTTGAATAGATTCAGTTACAATTTTCTTTACTTGAACATATGCCTTCTTTTGAGCTGAAGTTTTCTTCACATATCTTCTCTTCTTTGACTAGACTTGAGCATTGTCAGTACCAGTTTTCTTGACTTCTTCTTCCACATCAACTGGATCCATTCCTGGATTTTCTTCTTCAAACAATTTCATTATCAATTCTGCGTCCTTCTTGTTTTTTCTTCAATTTTCTCAGGTTTTTCTTCTTCTTCAAGCCTCTTTGCTAATTCTTCATCAATATTCATCAGAGTTTGTTTGTCAGAGTTTCTATCAGAGTGTACAGCAGATTTTGAAGGAGGAATCAGAATTTGGTCAGTCAGAGTTTGTAAGCTCTGTTCAATGTGTCCTTCCTTATGACTCATTTATCTTCTGTCCCCACCACTACCATCACCATCTTCATGTTTATCAGATTTTTTTACAACATCCTCCTTGCATTTGTCTTTTGAACCTTTTACTTTCTCCCCCTTTCTGGCATCAGAAGAGACAATAAGGATGTCTACAATAGTATGTAACATTGTTTGCATTGAGGTGACAACTGTAGCAAGCTTATCCACTTTAGCTTCCAGAGCATCTTGTTTTGTAGAGACATACTTTATCTTGGATTCTAAGTCATACTGAGTAGCAGAAATTGAAGTTTGAACAGATGCACTGATTTTGCTAATAGAATCCTTTAAATCACAAACTTTACTATAAAGACCCTTTTTTAACACAGTAGTGGCCTTTAGAACAGTCTTAATCTCATCAGATTTTAATTCAGAATCAGCTTTTTGAATAAGTTCATGAACATGTGGCCATGAAATATCTTCATGAGAAAATTTCCAAGACATATCCTCGATGGATT